>JBBPKT010000004.1:0-116589 GCA_038089395.1 Pulveroboletus frians
AGAAGGAGATGCCGTCGTCGGGGAAGGAGGCGATCGTCTTCTCCTCCTTTTGGGAGTAGGACGGCGGCGACGGGGGGCTGTAGTAGGACGGGGGCGGGTCGGGCTGGTAGGCGGGCAGGGTCGGGGGGGGTGAGGGGGGGTGAAAGAGGGGGGTGTCGAAGTCGAGGTAGTGCTGGGTCATCGCTGGTATGGATCGCGGAGGGGGCGTGGAGGTTATATACACCGGGAGATGGGATGGCCAGAAAAGGGAATCGGAGGTGGATCGGCATCGAATGACACCGCCCGCTTCCGGACACTAAAAAGGGAAAGCCGATTTCCGATTTATCGCGATCGGCGACCTGGCCTTGCGGCGGGTCCCTCGATGGGGAAGTTGATCGCGGCAGGATCGGAATCAAATTCAACTCCGCGAATGATCTCCCTCTGTCCGAATGCGGCATCGTGCTCCTCGGATGCCGTGCCCGGCCGTGACTGCGCGGTGGCCCCTCTTAAAGAGACCCGTCCGAGAGGTGCACTGTCCATGTTGCCTGTCTACCACTTTTCACCCCTCGTCGATGCATCCCTCGTCGATCCCCCCCTGTACCCGTATCGCCAACTCGACCCACTCGGATACACCTATGTAGAAAACGCCTACATACCCCACCCCGACATCGCGCGTCCACCCACGCCACCCCCAGACAACCACCTCGCCTTTACCCCCATCGCCCAACCGCTCACCTACCCGATCACACGACGCATACACGCAGACACCCCACAGAGCATGCTCGGCTACTATGCCACCACGCCCCAGCAGCTCTTCCCGACGCCCTCTGAGCTGCTCTCGAACATCACCCCACGACAGCAGCCCCAACGCACCATCTCCGAATCCCGTCCGTCCATACAGCCCTCCCCTCCCCTTCCCACCACGAGCAGACAGCCCTCTCCGGATGACCCCCCTGCTGCACCCCCCAACAGCGCCATCAATAAAACGGAGAGCCAGCGCAAGGCGAGACAGCGCGCCATCGCGGAAGAGATTGGGTTCACACCCACCGATCCGTAAGCATCCCCCACATCCCCCTCGTGTTCGTATCACAACCCGGGCACCAGGGACACCATCTCCTCGCACGAGAAGAAACGCCATTATCTCGAGTGTCTCGAACAATACGTCCTCTACCTTCACGAGCAACTCCGGCTCGTCCAGACAGTACCCCTCGCGCTCGAACGCGTCTCGACATACCGCGGCTTGTCTTCCCGCAGTATTCGCACCCTCCTCGTGCATATGCAGAATACGAACAAGAATCTGCACGAGGGCACCCTTGTCGAGGAGCAGGTGGTAGGCTGACAGTCCCTCCATCCGTCCTTGCAACGCACTCTGATCCATCTTGACCCAGTTTCTCGATCTGTCAGGTCAGGTCATGGCGACACATCATGCGGGCCTTCCTCTCCGCCGTCATTCGGTAGACATCGCTGGCATGTCGCGCGGCACCAGTTACAGTTCTAATTTGACCACGTTGGACCCGGTATCGTCGCTCCTATCCGACGACATGGCCACGTCTGCGAGCCCAGCCTCGGCAGAGGGAAGCTCGGCCAGCCCGGACCCCTCGACAGAATTGGCCACACAGCGCTTTCTGTTTCCGGGAGGGGGCTGATGGGATCTCAGTCGGGAAATACGATATCTGACGACAAGTTGACAAGTCATAGATCATGTTTGGTCCGTCTTGGAATGTTGCCTGTTCTGTTCGGTTTACGGCATTTGTCTCTTCGCCTACCATTCCCGCGTGTAGATAAAAAGGCCATCCACGAGCGGGGGCCTGGTGCTCCTCTCGGGAAGCGATGTATACTGGCATGGCTGTGTGTGGTGTGTAGCATGGGCACGTGATGTGCCATAATGGGTGATAGAAGATCGTCGTTGCCATGCACGGACGAGATTCGAGATGCCAGGCTGGGCTGTCAAACGCGCAGAGGCTCTCCTGGGCGACCGACTTGCCACGGCAACGGCGAGGATCGCAGCTAGATGACTTTGGTATGGGCAATCGCCTCTCCCCCATCCTCGCACCAGACGCATGTGTCGCCGGGGAGGGACGAGGACGACGGTCCATGGTCCCATGTCAGCTCTCAGTGGCGAAGACGAAGCCCGAGAAGCAGATCGGAGATGGAGGGAAGGAAGAAATCACGAAGCCCTGTCGCCACGATGGGTTCACTGGACACGCCTTCGGACAGCGGTCTTATGCATTCAGCCCTCGAAACGCCCACCCGCCGTGGCTGACACCACACGTCGGACCAACGCCACGTCTCGTGAGGATACGCCAGCACTGGGGACGGGAGACGAGGGCGTGTTGCCAGGAAGGGCATCACGACGGTGGAGGCCAATATGACCATGACCGGTTTGGATCGCAGATAGATTAAACGTGTGGACGTTAATCTCTCTGTCTCCTCGGAGCGACGCATCTCCAAGCACGAGATCGGCCGCGGTGATAGCTGAGAGGACAGCGAGTGGCCGTGACAGCGTATGAGGACGAGACGCCGTTCTTTGTACAGGGGAGATCCACAGCGCGTCAAGATTGACAGACGAGATTCATCGACCCGCCAGATCTTCCGAGACCGAGCACCATCCCTGACATCCCGTCGTCCCCCTCCGAGCGCAGTGCAGACAGGCTGAGCGGGATGGGTCGACTGACGTAATCGTCACGAACCTCGACACCATTAATCGAGATATCACCCCTTCCGACCAACCTTAAAATCGAATCGTCCGTCCCAACGTTGCCGATATCTGGATCCGCCACCTGCACTGTGGGCTGTACAGACATCCCCGAAAAAATAAGGTCACTCATGAGCGCAGATACAGCGCAAGAAGTAAACCATCACGTATACCCTGTCCACCCACTCTCATTCGACGTGCCATCCGACCGAGCCACGGCAGCGGACCTGCTATTCACAAAAGATACAGAACCATCAATGCCGCATTGAGTACATATAAAGAGCCAACCCATAGCTTTCCCCCTAGTAGACCGATTAGCCACAGCGCGAATCAGCAATAGAAATACCCACCGTCGTCACTGATTCGACTCGTCC
The DNA here is from genome assembly GCA_038089395.1 of Pulveroboletus frians. NCBI lineage: Eukaryota > Fungi > Basidiomycota > Agaricomycetes > Boletales > Boletaceae > Pulveroboletus > Pulveroboletus frians. Next base: position 3,049 of record JBBPKT010000004.1, read on the forward strand.
ACCGGCGTGAATTTATGTTTGCCCAAAAGCTTCACTTCCGTCATCCCCTTCCCGCTTCCTGTCACGCCAACTGGAACGTATGCCATCCGTCAGTCCAAGAACACGTCGGGTCAGAAAACACGAATAGTACATGCCTTTGCCTAGTGGATTATCAGGTGTCTTGAATATACTCGTGCCTGCCACACCAGCAATATGCACCCCCTTCTTCTCCGATTTTTTGGCAAACTTTTGCCACGTCGCCTGCTTGGCAAGCTGCTCCTTGGCCTTGGCTGCTCTTGCCTCCAGCTTTTTCTCGTTCTTCTTCTTCTTCCGTTCCCTTTCTTCTTCCTCTACCTTTGTGAGCTTCCGTTTCGCCGACACAGCCGGCGTCTTTTCTTGATAATTGGGGGGGAGCGACTTGATCTCAGACCCCTTCACCAGCTCAGTGGTGTTGTAGCCTCGAAACATGATACTGTAAACGGGATTCTCCGCTGAACCACCAACACTGGTTATTCGAGCAGGGTAGAAACTACCATCTCCCGAATACTTGGCTAGACATTCATTGCCTGCTCCCCATGCGAACGCGGGCGTCGATGAGGCTGACTTTCGCGATGGACCACGAGAGGTGGAAGCTGCCTCGGCTTGTACGATGGCTTCTTGCGCGAGCGAGATCAGCTCCTGCAGCTCAGATTGAAGAGAGGAAAGCTCCGTATTGTCAGGGTCTGCTTGAAGCGCGAGTTCGACCTGAGAGAGCTGTACTTGGTAGGTTTCGAGATCGGCCTTGTCCATCGTGTGCGGAAGGACTGCGCAGGCCAAATGTCTATTCCTCATCGCATTTGGCCAAACACACGCCTAGGGTTCCACAAAAGGCAAGCTACTTCAAAATGCACTACGGAATACAACTCATATTCAATCATCACCCAGCTCAACAGTCCTCACGATGACCCCTACTCTTGAAAGGCCTTGTAAGGTGGGAGTTCTTCTCCATCTTTCTCACCAGTGTTTCTGGCTCCACCCGCTAGCACCCGTTCCCTTTCCTCCCTCTCGAGGCGCCTCTTCTCTTCTTCCGCACTCTCAGAGATATCACTGCTCGCTGCCCGCACACGTTCTCTCTCATCTCTTTCCAGGCGCTGTTTCTCCTCCGCAGCACTCTCGGTCTTAGGGGGACCTGTGCCGTACAAACCCTCTGAAGGCGACTCGGCAGGCCTTTCATCACCACTCCGACCGGCATCTTGTAATACAGCTGCAACATCATGCGATGCCCCACTGATGGGTGCTGGTCCAGATTTAGAGCCGGCCTCGCCACTCGTCGGAATAGCGGCAGGAACAGGCTGCATGAGAATCGCAGAAACGTTCTCGCTCGTCTCGACTGGCTCCTCCCTCTCTGTCGGGGTGGATTCGGGGATTGGCGGGGTCAGGGGAAGGCTCGGGTGCGAGTCCTGTCCACCTGAAGGACCCGTCAAGCCGTCCAGCTCCGAAGCGTGGCTCTCGCCAAAGGAACGGGTGTCTGATCGCGAAAGATCGCGTTTCGTTTGGAGACCGAGATTGACATGTCCCGGTTTGTAGTTGTCCAGTGCATGCTGGAGAGATGCCCGGGCAGTAGCGGTGACTTCCGCGCCGGCGTAGGGATTCGCAGTCGTGGGGGGCAGGGTTGGCAAGGCCCCAATGATGGGTTCCGCAGCTTGTGAGAGGAGAACCAATTTTTCTGCGTACTGTATAGGAGTGAGCGTCCAGTCACAGGATCTCACCCAGACACCTCACCTCTCGAATGGCCTCCCATTTCCTTTGCTCGCTTTCTCGGATGGCCTTGCGCTTCAACAGCTCGATCTCTTTTTCGAGATGCTCATCGTTTGCTTCCGCGCGCGAAAGCTGCTCTCGGAGATCCGCAAGGCGCCGTTCTCCACCTTTCTCCTGATTGTGTTCGATACGGCTGATCTGGTTGCGCAATCCGTTGCGGATGTTGCGTTTCGGCGCGATGGCAAGCTCGGCACCGCGAAGTGCCTTCAAAGAAGCTCTAGCATCGTCCAGTTTGACCGCCAATGTGGAAGACAACGAGCCATGCACAAAGTTCAAAAATGCAAGCCGATCCGTCACTACGATAGGTTGGCGATCAGCGGCATCGTCACGATAGGAGACGACCCTTACCATCCGTCAAATCGGCATCCTGGTCTTGGCCCCATGTGTACAACTCCTTACTCTGGGTCTTACCGTCCCTGGCTAGGGCATCGAAATCGAGGGCGATGCCCTTCTCGAGGGTTATGATACGCTGTATGGGATTAGTTGAGGTGTACTGTTGGCCGAGATTACGAATCTGGTGGTGCAGCGATTCCAAGGCGAAAGAGCGATGACCACCCTGCTGACTTGCAGAAGGGTCAGCGGTCCCGTGGATATGACCTGCTAAAGGGGTCTGATTGATGGCATTCTGTGCTTTGTCTGCCATGGATGAAAGAAAACCTGAGACCGACATGGCGAGTGCAGAATCTCGTCGACAAGAACGCTGTATGGACCGGACGTGGCTGTGTCCCGCAGCGAAACACAGCTTCACTAGGCGCACTCAAAACCTGTCCAATGTCACTCGCGTTCGCCCGACAGCTGTCCAGGGCGAGGCAACGGCCCACACGTATTTACCCGCTGCTTACTGTTCGCATAAGATGGGACGGATAAATCAGCTCAACGCGAAATGCATCGTTTATGCGCTGTATGAACACAAGCGGTCACTCATACAATGATCTTCTTCGCTGCCTTTCCTTTCTTCTCCGAGTCCTTGTGAGACAGAAACTCTACCTCGGTCGCAAGCGGGCCAGCCAACTTCTGCGATTCGGCGTACCCGAGCACGCTAGTTTTAAAGTGTCGTCCGACAGTTTCGATCCGCTCCCGTAGTTTATCGTCCTCTCCAGTCGGAGCCAGACGCGTCCAAATCGACAATCGATAGAACTGCGGTCGAGTCGAGACAATGACACCAGTGATGAGTGATTGCGGATTGGGTTCGTGCGATTCACCGCTTGTGAGGTAAGGATCAAATGTCTCGCCGATTGCGGCAAGCATCTGGAATCATCTCGGTGGTCGGTAGGCACGACGAGGGAAAGAGAAGGGATAGATACCGTGTAAAGCCACATCTTGTCTACGTTGCTCCGATTCTTTTCTTTGGGAAACTGTATACTCCACTTGCCACCGTTCTTGTTCGCCTCGTCCTCCCATGCCGGGATAATGCCGTCCTGCACAAAATATGGTCATGGTTCCTAACGCGACTTGGGGAGACATGCCTTGAAAAGATAGTAATTGGCTTTTTGAGGGAGTTGTGAAGGGGGCACGATATGATTGTAGAGTCTATCAGTGATGGTGAGACTGAGGGCGGGTCTGATGACGGGTGATGCATACCCCCAAAATTCTTCTACACTGTCGAAGCTGATCACGCGTTTAATATCCTCCATCCAACCTTGTGCTGCTGCAGCGCTGGGCGTCTGAAGCAGGGGGGTCTGAGGAAAAGAGGAGACAGGTGTTTGAGGAAGGTTGCGACCCTTCGTCGCAGGGGAATCGAACCAGAGCGTCCAGGGAGAGTAAAGCGGGTGCTGATTTGTCCGAAGCCTCAGTGCTGGGGTTGGCGCGGTGAGAAAAGACGTACTTTGACGTTAAAGTTGGTAGGATCGCTGAAGACGGTGCGGATGCCCTCTGCTTGCGCATGCATATCTACTTCTTGGATTTCGCCGGGCTCTGCATCAGGGTTAGCTGAGGGGTGGTGGGCGTTGGCGAGGGGATTTTCGGCGAGGGCGGCGGTCAGAGCAGCCTTGTTAGCTTGTTGTGAGGAAGCGGGGAGGGTGGAGGAGGACATGAGCGATCAAAAGTCTTCCGCTGTCCTCGAATGGGCTGCCCCGGCTTTTGCCGCTCCTACCACACCGTCCTTCCACAGCGTCGGCGGTCACCATGGACGCCTTCCATGCAAAACTCACAGCGGCCGCAACAGGCTCGACGATGACGGCCCTTACAAGTATGTTTCGCCGTCCTGCCATCTCGCTCATACTGACCCCACCAAGTGACCCCATTTGATGTCATCAAGACGCGCCTGCAGACCCAGCCAAAGGGACCCCAGTTCCCTCGCACGGCGTCTACCAGGTGCTGTCAGCCATCAAATGTGCCGTGTGTCCGCAACATCTCATCTCTCGTACACCCCTTTCCCGCAGAGGAGGTGGTTTGTGTCTATGATCATGGCGTACTCAGGAAGGAGCGTGTCAATGGCTTTTTGGATGCTGTCCGACACGTCGTGAAAGCGGAAGGAGTAAGGGGCCTATGGAAGGGTGTCGGGACAACTTTGTGAGTCGTTGCCTCAAGGTCATTTCTCTGGCGCTCATCTCGTCTCAGACTTATCGGCGTTCCTTCTTCTACCATGTACATGCTGACATATGACCATCTCCTACGAAATGTCTTGCCTCCTTTGATACCATCACCTACATTGGTCCCCCTTGTCGCCGGTATCACTGCTCGCACCTGTCTTACTTCCCTTCTCTCGCCGCTTGAGCTTATCCGTACCAATCTCCAATCTACACCCAAGTCTCCCGACCAACCACATACTCTTCCTTCTGTCCTTGGATCAATACGGAGGCTTGTTCGCCAACAGGGAGTCTCTTTTCTATGGCGAGGACTCGGTTTCACTCTCTGGCGCGATGTTCCCTTCAGTGGCATTTATTGGGCAGGTTACGAGGCTTGGAAACGGTATTTCGAGTCTCATGGCAAGACAGGGACATATATTTCATTCGCAAGCGGAGTCATCAGCGGAACGACGGCGTCTCTCCTAACATCACCGTTCGATGTCTTAAAGACAAGACGACAGGCATTACTGATGTCGGGGACACTTCCTTCCAGGGAAGTGGCCACATTGCCGCTGTGCTTACGAATAATGCGCACGGAGGGCGCGAGTGCACTGTTCGCTGGAATTCTGCCACGGACAGCCAAGATTGCGCCTGCTTGTGGTATCATGATTGCATGTTTCGAGGTAGGTGTCTTTATTTCACAACTGCCCACATGCTGAACACAAGTAGGGTGTGGGCAATGTTTTAACGACGAAGGATTGACTTTGTCACTCGCATTCGTGGTCTCGGCATCACTCAGCATAGAGACATGCTATCATATTATAGTAGATGATATTCTGACGCCATCCTCAGACATTAGATATCAGGGTTGATACATGGAAGTTTATGGTATCTTTACCGTCCAACTATCATATCATCAAAATGCTCAGCCGAGCCTATTTAGCTGTTTCTTCGCGCCGGAAAGCTTAGTCCCAACGAGGTCCACTTCGTTATTTAGATTGTCCAACATTTCATTCTGCGTGACTAGTTCAGCATTGATGGCTTCGCCAAGGTGCCGTTGTCGCTGGAGGATCGAAGTCAATTGTGAAAGCTGTGCATCTTGCTGCTCTAGCTGCGTCTTTTGCAGCTGGAGTACACCATGATCATCTAGTGGACGGGTTGACGGTGTTTCTTCGGGCGTCTTTGATATCGCACCGAAGACACGAGTGACCGGTTTGCTTCTACCAAGGAGTGCTGCGCGATCCGATTCCGGGGCCATCGCGACATTTGTGAAACCTGAAGCAGACGAGGGCGTAGGCATCCCCGCACGAGACGCCTGGCGTGCGACCGTAAGCATCTTCCCCAGCTTCTCACAATCGTCCTGTAAGCGGGCCACCATATCCGTCCTCCTCTGCAGCTCGCCCTCTGCCATGCCCGACATCCCGAGCTCCTGTAACCCCTCTGTCAATGTGCGCACGCGAGAGAGAATCTCAGCGAGCCTCTTCTTGGCCTGGACGTTGGCAGTGTGCGAGGCATTGATCTCTCCACGATTGGAAAGTGTATCTCGCCTGTTGATGTCCGCACGCACTTCGCGAATGCGGGACTGCAGCTCGAGGTGTTCATCGAGCCATGATGCAGACGAGAATATGGCGTTGCCACTACCCTCGAGCGTCGAGCCTTGTTTGCCTACAGGAACACCGAGGAAATCACGAAAGGCGTAGCTATCTCTCCACTTGTCCTCTTTGGCACTGAGGATGGCGCGCAGGTATGTCTCGAGACCAAGTCTGCGCTGCTCGATGAATACGCTTTCATTCTGGAATGGCCCTTTGAGAGCGGAAAGCGTGTTTTTGGGTGGGAGAGCTGCGGGTGGTGGTGAGCCAGTGGACTTTGTGAGTTCGGTGTGAAGCTCGGCAAATTCGGAGTAACGATGCCACATCTGCCATGAGCGGACATGGGCTTGTATTTCTATCCGGTAGACGACGTGAGGTTTGGGAGTCGGTCGATGTTCATGGGTGCGAATACAGATGGCTTGAATGGCGGTCATACTGTGTCGACTCGGAGTTGGTTTGGTCGTCTGCAAGCGGATGGCATGTTTATATACACGCGGAGGTACAGTAGCTTGGTAACAATACGCAGTGCGATCAATGAACGATAGCAACACTGTCGTCCATCCGTCACGCTTACAAGGGCGGGACGTCGAGTGGGGTCTCCTCGACCAGTTCTGCCTCGCCAATTCCAACCCGACCGATGACGTATCGTAGCACGTCGCTAAGAGTGATAACACCAAGTAACCGCCCCTTCTTACCACCCTTCTTTTCTTCTTCCTGCAAGGGATCAGTGACTCTAACACCAGAGAGATTAGACAAGCGACTTACCTCCCCTTCAACCACCACTAATCTATGCACGCGACGCTTTTTGATCAGCTGGAGTAGTGTGCCAAGCGAGTCACCAGCGGTGCAGATGACAACTCCGGGAAAATCTGGAGATCGTTGGGTAAGTGCCTCCGATATCGTCAGGTCAAGCGCTTGATATGCTCCAAGACGAACGAGTGTCTTTGACAAGTATTAGAGATGACCTCGACATCATTCCTGTCACGCACGATGACATCGACAGTCTCGTACAAGTTGACAACCACGCCGTCGTCGTCAATGATTGGGACGGCCGATATAGCACGTTCCGAGAACATATGAACAACATCAAAGACGGGGGTATTCAGAGTTGCGGTGGCTATCGGCCAAAAAGGGTTGTGTGCATCTTGTGCGCCTGGTGGGGGACTCTTGGAGACGTACGTTCCGATTTTGAGTTTACGTAGGGAAAGGTGGAGTTGTTGTATTTCTTTGGTACACTGGTCAAAGGGAGTGAGGACGACTTGACGGTATGAAAGGAAGGGAGTCGGGTACATTGATAGAAATGAATTTGAGGAGACGATATTGCGTCAAAACAGACACGATGACCTCGTGACCGGTTTCAGTATCATAATCAAGAAGAGGAAGGCGGCGAGCATGAGTTTGAATAAGCAGTGTTGCGGCGTCAAAAAGAGTGCTGCTAGGATGTTCCCTGAGCATCGGAGGAGTGGCGACACCGAGACTCTTCTCGATATCTAGCAAGAACGGTCGAGGAGTGTCTATCAGGTGTCATCGGGGGACACACCTCGCAACAACTCCAGCCGAAATGTCTCGACATCTGCGGCTGCAGCCTCGTAGTTTAGATTGTGGTAATAGTACTGGATGAGATGGATTATGTCTAAAACGGTGAGCATGCCAGCGAATTTCGATTTTTCGCTGTTCCATAACGGAGCAGAAACGACGCCTAGGAAGTGGATGGAAGGTGTGTGGATGGATGGATGGGTGAGCGCACCATTGAGCAGAAGGCATTGCAGAGCTTTCTTTACGTTGAGTTTTGTGTCAAGCACGATAAGTCTGAAGCTGACGGGGAATGCGTCGTAGCAGGTCCGCCCCTTGAGGAAGCTGCGGATGGCACACAGGGCGGCGTCATGCGACTCTTGGGACTGAACGGGAGGGAGATGCGATACCGCTCTCGTTCTGCGAGTGGACGGTTTGCGCTTTGGCGTTCTTGGGGACTGGGTCGGGGAGAACGTCGAGTTCATCGTCGAGGACGGCGTCGAGGGCGGTGGCGGAGAGTGCAAGACCACCCAGTGGAGGGGTGTTGATACCATATATGTACAGACAGGATTGGGTTTGTGACCGCACGCCGTCTGTGTCGAGCGCCCTCAACGAAGACGATTCTCTTCTCGCCCGCCGCCTCGCCCGCCCGTCGCTCATGCTCCCCACCGCCCCCGCCAGCGACCTACCCGCTATTGTTCTCCACGCCCTCGACGATGTCCTCCGCTCATCCCCCGACACTGCATACTCCCCGACCTCTCCCCCCGATTACCCGGAACAGTCTCCCGACGCACTCCTCTTCATCCTTCCCCTCCTCATCGTGCTCTCCACCTTCCTTTTCGTTCTCCTCCTCTTCCTTGTCTGTATCATATTCATCCGCAGGCGCCGCGGCATCGTCCTCAGAGACAACGATGGTCCGACTGACATGAGTCGTGAGGAGCTCTATGAAGGCGACGGTGGCTTCGAAGGCGTCGAATCTCGCTGGCTCGAGAGCGTCCCTGACTCGGTTCGCAGGTCATATCTAAGGGCCAAAGGTCTGTTCATCCTTCCCTCGCCAGATCCATATCGACCCACTCTATCCCCTCTACTTTTAGATTATCAATTACAGTATCCCCCTAACTCGGAACCAACTGATATCACTCTATCGCAATTTCTATCGATACAAGAAAAGGGCGTCTCCGCTTGGTGCTTCGAACCCGACTATGAAACTATCAATTCACTTCTCGTCCACGCTCGCACTGAAGTCACCTTTCTCCCCGATCCCGCATCAGCTTCTTGTGTTCAATCAAATCTACCTCTCCCAAAACTAAACGAGGTATATTACTGGGAGGTCAAAATGTTCGATCTCCCCGAAGCTACTACCGTCGCAGTCGGTTTGGCCACCAAACCATATCCACCCTTCCGTCTGCCCGGCGTGAGCCGTCACTCTGTTGCATACCATTCCAACGGTGACAAGTGTTACAACTTCCCTTTTGCCGCATCCTCCTTTGGTCCTGTTCTGATAGAGGGCGACGTGCTCGGTGTCGGTTACCGACCACGCACAGGCACAGTCTTCTTCACACGCAATGGCCGCAAACTGGAGGATGCCTTTATTGGCCTCAGCCGTTATAACCTCTTCCCCACGATCGGCGCCGATGGCCCTTGCAGTGTCCATGTCAATCTGGGTCAAGCTGGCTTTGTCTTTATCGAGGCCAATGTCAAGAAATGGGGTCTGGCTCCCAGCGTGGGAACACTTGCACCGCCTCCCGCCTATGGGAGCGAGCGCGGTAGCATTCTACTGGATGTAGGTGGTGGCATTCGAACCAGCAGTGCTCCGTTCGTACCACAAGGTACCCCAGGTGCCTCGTCTCCATCGCCCATACCACGTCGTTCGCATCGTCACCGACGCCGGAAGAATCCATCATCTACTGCTCTTTCCGTGTCATCACCTCTCACTGGAACTCCGTTACCGTCCCACGTGCAGGAATCCTCTCCCCCTCCCCCGATCACTCCGGTCAGTGAGGAGTCGGACGGGAACGATGCTGGGCCATCCAATGATTACCGATACTTATCGCCAACTGACCTTCCATTCCATACACCTCCTAATCGCGACATTCCATTGTCACCTACTCTCGAAGGGGAGGATGGTCGCGAAGATGAAGATCTTTCGTCCTCACCGTCGTCGTCGCGTTCTCAATCACCCGTGAGCGAAAGTGCGGCAGGTGCGAGCAGCCTCTTTAGTATTCCTCGACTACGACAGGATTCGTTCACTCACTTCCTGGCTGCCGTGCGACACACAGATTCCGAAACTACCATCCAGGTACATCCACCACCAGACTCGCCGCGCACTCCGAACCCCCCCACGCCTAATCAGCGTGATATTCATTTGCAGGCACTATCCCTGTCACATCCCAATGAAGTGGGCGACACCCTACAAGCTGACCACCCGGCATTCTCGAGGCGAGATCCACCAGCATATTCCCCACTGGATGCGTTCGCTTATCCCGAAGGTGTTCATGTTGATTTACCTGCGGATGTTATTGCCGCCGCTCTGGAGGGCGGCTCCTTACCCACCAGCGCGATTGGTCAAGGGTCAAATTCGCGTTCCGAGAGACGTCGAGTGAGGAGAGAGAGGCGGTGACATGGCTAGACACTAGTGAGTGTCAAATCTTACCCCCTGACTCTTGCTCATCGCCACGCCACAGTGAAAACCTTGCAGTTTCGATGTTCGTATTTCGCTCCCATTTATCGTTCTTCGCATAAGATATGTTTTCTGGACGCCTCTTAGTGTTATTTAAACATTTAATTCGGAATGCGTAACAAAATCTGCGCGTGGAAGCAGTATTTGGTGTATCCTGGAATTCTAGGTTGAGTGCCAACGAGTGTACCATGTTCGAACAAGGGTGTATAGACTTCGATGGTTGATAGTTAGGTCGAGTGATAACATGAGCCTACGGCTCGAGCCGTTTGGGATCTCTAGGGAATAACGATGCTCGCCTGATGTTGTTGAGTTTCAAGAACAACATCAATACACGTTCTAGGCCGATCCCCCCCCCTCCATGGGGCGCACAGCCAATTCGGAAGCCATCCAGGTAACTTTTCATGCTCTCGGGATCAATACCTTTGGAACGCATCTGTTGAGTAAGGAATTCGGGGTCGTGGACGCGTTGTGCGCCAGATAGGATTTCTTCACCTCGCATGAAGAAATCATACGAGTTGGAAAGGGTCTGACACGAAGTTAACAGAGGACGGCAACGTCGACTGAATAACTTACAGGATCCTCTGGGTCAGGCATCGTATAGAACGGGCGGAGGGCAAGGGGGAACTTGTCGATAATGAAGTAGTCTGTATCGTACTTGGCCTTTACAATACGGCCAAGCCTCTTCTCGTTCTCTGTGCTAGAAGAGAGTTATTCGGAATGCAAGGCATACATCACCAGTGACTCACTTGATATCGTCCAAGATTTCTCGATCCACGCCGTCCTCAACAAGGAGGTCAACAGCCTCTTTGAATGTGAGGATTAAAGTTCCCTCTGGACCTTCTCGCCATTTGAATTCTTCCGCTTCGAACTGTCTTCCAACTGCGGCGATCTCCTTGGCATACCGTTCCTTGAGGTCACGGAACATCGCTTTGAACATGCCATCAAGTAGGTCGCGGACTTCGTGATAATGTTCTTCAATTACCATCTCAAGATCTAAACCAACGAACTCCGTGAGGTGGCGGTGTGTGTTTGAGTCCTCCGCGCGGAAGACAGGACCAATCTCGTACACTCGCTCAAAATCAGCTGCGATGGCCATCTGCTTGGCTAACTGGGGAGATTGTGCCAGGTACGCATTGCCTAGCAGAGACATCAGCCAGCATGTATAGACAACTGTTGCAAGCAAACCTTTGAAGTAGTCAACCTTGAAGACGGATGCGCCGGATTCCGTTGCGGCACCCTGAAGCTTGGGGCTGTGTATCTCGATAAAGCCGTTGTTATTCAAGTACGAACGAAACAATTCTCCGATGGCATGCTGAAGCTTGAAGATTGCTTGATTAGTCGCTGTCTGCGTTCATGTCAATTGAGGAAATTAGTGCGAGTAACGGAAGACTTGCTCGGAGGTCGAAGACACGATTGTTTAATCGGGTTTCAAGTAAAACTTTATTGAATTGCCCTTCGACTTCGGGAGCAGTTTCTGATCGACCAGCGTCTTCAAGAGAGAACGGTAATCTGCCTTCTACCCCTACCAGGAGCCACAACTGATTTCCTGCAGGTCAGCTCCGTTGACTTTGGATCACTGATGCGGTATACTGACTTCGCTGATGTGAATTTCAATGTCATCTGCTGTCGCACTCTTGATAGGCTCAGGACTCTTCGTGACGACACCCTCGACGAGGACGATGCTCTCGACGGCAAGTGAACCTGCCCACTTGACCATCTGTTTGCTGACCTGGCCCTCTGTGACTTGCGTCAATGCCTGGACAGAGTTCGTGTGCTGGCGTAAGTTGAGGAAAACCATCTTGTTTCCCTGGAGACGCGAGGTCTGGATACGAGCTCTAATGAGCACCTGTTCGCCATGGTTCTGAGCACTCAAGGTGGATATATCAGAACGTTTGCGGCCTGGTCGCGATTGGCTTTGATGCAATGGGAGTTTTCCGTATTTATCGGCCGCATAATCCTGTACGCGGGACCTAAGAGCAAGCTCACTCGAACGAAAGTGGAGCAACCTCGTCGACGACTGCCCGAGCCTGTTCCAACTCCCTGGCTTTTGCTGCTTTCTCGGCTTTCTTTTTGGCTTTCTCGGCTTCCTTTGCAGCCTTCTTCAGTGCACTTTTTGTCGGGCCATCGCCACCCTCAAGTCTTGGGAACGAGCTCAGGAGTGATCGATTAGAAGCGCTCTATGCTCACCCTTCTGGGCTGCTATCAGTTACACTTCTGCGGTGATGACTCTCGTTCATCAACATGGCCAGGAATGAGAAAGAGCGTCGTACCCTTCTTTGCTTGGATGGTTAACTACTTCAGCCATGGTAGTCACTGTACGGAGTGAAGTCAGAATCCGATCTTATCTAGGAGGTATCAACAAGTGCCCCTAATCTAGGGTTAGGTGTGGGCCGGGAAGGTGCCATCTGATGAACTGAATCAAAGCCTGTGTAACGCCATGAGGCTCCTGCCGTTCGTTGCGCCCGAACGAGGTCGCTGTGCGATGTGGGCTGTGAGCCGAGCATAGGGACGCAAATGTTCGGATGATTCCGGGGACAAAAAGTCCCTCGGCACAGGCGACAGAATCCTCACTTTCTTTGCCTGAGGTGATGCAGGCCATTAACTCCCTTCGCCGTGCCCCAGCTGCTCTCCGCACTGCAGCTCCCTTGTCGACCTGGTCCGCTGTCCCGGCTGGTCCTCCCGATCCAATCCTTGGTCAGTCCGCACCTCCGTTATGATCCGTTTGCTCATTTTTTTTTTGCTAGGCATCACCGAAGCTTTCAAGGCGGACAAAGACCCACGCAAGATCAACTTGGGTGTCGGTGCCTACAGGGACGAAAATGGCAAACCATATGTACTGAACGCCGTCAAGAAGGTATTTTTCCCTCCTGGCTGTTGCATGTTGCGCCGGTTAACACTCATGTAATTGCTCGGCGTGTCACAGGCAGAAGACAGGATAGCCGCTGCAAAATTGGACAAGGAGTATCTTCCTATCACTGGTCTCGCTACCTTCACCCAAAACGCTGCCAAGCTCGCCTACGGCTCCGACAGCGTCCCACTAAACCAAAACGCGGTCTGTGTCTCGTCTAGCTTGTCTCTCAATTGTACTCACTCGGGCATGACAGATTGCAGTGACTCAAACTATCTCTGGAACTGGTGCTCTTAGGATTGGAGGTGCTTTTATGGCTAGGCATTATCCCGGCGCCAAAATCATTTATCTCCCCACTCCTACCTGGGGCAACCACATTCCTTTGTTCAAGGATTCTGGGTTAGAGGTTCGCTCGTACAGATACTTTGACAAGAAGACAGTCGGCCTTGACTTTGACGGGTTGAAGGCGGACTTGAAAGTGTGTGCAGTTTTCGAACATGTTACCTTTCTCATGCAGTTTCTAGGGCGCTCCTGAGGGTGCTATCGTCCTCTTGCATGCCTGTGCACACAATCCCACCGGGGTCGATCCCACGCCTGCGCAGTGGAAGGAGCTTTCTGACCTTTTTGCTGAAAAGAAGCTCTTTCCCTTTTTTGACATGGCATACCAAGGGTTTGCTTCTGGGTCCACGGTCCGCGACGCCTTTGCCGTTCGTCATTTTGTTTCACAGGGCCATCTTGTAGCGCTCTGCCAGTCGTTTGCTAAGAATATGGGGCTCTATGGCGAGCGTGTCGGCGCCTTCTCACTCACCACCATGAGCGAGGAGGAAAAGAAACGCGTTGAAAGTCAACTCAAGATTATCGTGCGCCCCATGTACTCGAACCCGCCGCTGCATGGAGCCCATATCGCCAGCACGATTCTATCAGATCCCGAGCTCTATCAGGAATGGGAAGGCGAACTTAAGGGCATGGCAAACCGCATCATCAACATGAGAGAAAGGCTGTACGAGCTCTTGACGAACGGCTTCCAGACTCCGGGACAGTGGGGCCATATTAATAGCCAGATCGGAATGTTCAGGTTTGTGCCATTCAATATCCGCTCTGACGCTGCTCACATCACGTTGATGTAGTTTCACTGGGCTCCAAGCGGATCAATGCAGAGCTCTCGCTGAAAAGGCCCGTATCTATATGACAATGGACGGCCGCATCTCCATGGCTGGACTGAATAGCGGCAACATTGAATACTTTGCGCAGAGCGTGGATGCAGCAGTTAGAGGGAGTTTGTAGCATGCCGATACCGCATAGAAGTTGATGTCTCCTTTAGATGCTTCCATACTAATCTTGATGGGATTCTGCGTTGGCTCTGGAACCGGTCGACCGAGTATTAAGGTAACTGGCTGCTCGTCCAGGTCTGTACGTTTGACTTTCTCTCTCCCTCCTCGCTGGGAGTACGCTCGTTGAATTGCAATCCCCATGCCGTGCACGCCAGAGAAGCCATTCCCGGGTGCTTGGCCACTGGACTGTCCCGTATGTTCCCTTTGGATCCTTGCACTGAACGCTCAGCGCCCAAGCCTCAGCAGCTTCCAGCGTGCCACGCCCTGCCTGTGAGCTCGCCAAAGAAGCCGTGCGCGGTGAATCCAGCTCTCCAGTGCTCACTTCCCACCTTCCAGGTCATGGACCGTCGAGTGTCCCTGCCCAGCAACTCACTCGAGGAATCACGCAGACCCCCACCCTCTTCTTCCTGCGGCTCTGCGGTTCATCTTGCCAAAAGGCCTCCCCCGCTGCGAATCATTGTCCCCCCAACAGAATACTGCCCCTTTAGTACCGATCTGACACTTCCAATCACACCGCTTTCCCTTCCGACGCCTGTTTCATCATCCTGCTTTACGTTCAGTGACACGCAAGAACTCATGGACCAGTCTGCGTCCGCCCCTCCGACACTAGCTCCGGTCCTATCGTCGTGTTGGCGAGACACCGCCGTTGCCGACGTTGCCTCACCGACCTCGAGCCAGTTCTTGTTGATGCCCCCCACGCCCCATTTGGAAGATGCAGACATTGAGACGGCAATCCGTGTACCATCTCTTGCCACACCTGCCGCCACGGATGAGCCAATGCGTAATGGATCAAAAGTGAATCCCCACCCCTGGCAAGTTTCTTCATCCACTTGGCTCAGCGACCTCGGAGGTCACACGGAGACGGATCGCATATTTCGAGACAACTTACTTGGTATCACTTTGGCTGATACAGAAAGTAGTCCCGCATCCACACCAGCGCTGAGCCCGAGTGCAGCGTCTCCTTCCTCGCAAGTCTCCTCCATGTCGGCGAACAACTCAGGTTCTCTCGCCAGATCACCAGCATCGTTTCCCGCTGCACTGTTACCATACCCGTGCACCATGTCCTCTCAGTCTTCCTCGCTGGCACGTCTGGTGCTAAAACCTACGGGTACGGACACTTTCCCGTCGACCCTAGACAGCTTGCAGGTGTGGCGTGAAGGCGTAATGCCTGGGGTCCCCCGTTCCGAAGAACCTCGGTCTCCCGTCTCCGAGGTTGTTCGTAATTCCCGGTTGGGAGAGCTTATGCCAGAGGTCGCCACCGTTTATCCCTTTCCTTCTCGTCAGCTTTCTCCGCGCGTCCCTCGCATCTCAAAATCCCAATCCCTCGTGAACCATGCTAAAATGTTTGGCGGGCGTGTCAAACAGCTCATCGCACGGCAGAGCGGCAACAACCATCGCCGTAGCATGGATAGAGGCATCAGTTTCAGAGTCGTTACAGGCCCAGACAGCGAGAATGGCAGTGTAATCCTGATCACCGCCCCACCACCGCCGTATGATATTCGTCCATCATCGCTCATTCCCCATGGTCCCCCGGGACAGGAGCATGCGAGGTCAAGGACGACCTCTGAATACTCTTCCGCAATCCAGACAAGCATAGTCGAGCACCCTACCACCGGCACGACCGAACTGGGTTCCAGACGACGAGGTAGCAACAGGAGTGCCCTTCGTCGTCTTTCCCTTGCTGCGCTTTCGACCATTAAGCGATCCTAGCTCAACGTCTGTCCATTGTTGTCAAGTTGCACGGAAGATGTTACGTTGTTTATTCCATATCTTGCACACGCGTCGAATCAATCCATTTTCATGAAGCCAGTCCTTCAGATACTGTCACTCCTTAAATCTACGTTTTGTGTTTCGATTGCCCTTATGTTCCTATGGCTGTTCTCGTTTTGTACTGGTATCTGGCCACTGGCACTAATTATCTCCGTAGCTCGGCTTGTCATAACGCTACGATAAACATCACTGGCCTATGTTTCTGCACCACCCGACCGTTGAGCATCCGTGATCTTTGACGGAGGCAATCGAGCGCGTGACCCTGGACCATGACCCGATTTGGTACATTGGAGGGCAGGTGTCTACCACAATGAACGCGAAGTTTGCGACCGTACTGGCACTGGACGTTCTCTGCGCCTTGGTGGGTACATTTTCCTAACCAATAACTAATGGATTGGAAACGCACTTCCAGGCTGCACACCGTCGGTTCAATCAACATGAACCCGCTGTCTCGCCGAGCTTGTTGCTCGTCTTGATGGTCCCTTTGCTTCCCGCGTGGATCTTAATCAATCATGGACTCTCATTTCTCGCTGCCGTTATGGCAGCCTACATTCTGTTCTTTGCGACCCTGTTCATGTCAATCATACTGTATCGCCTCTCCCCATTCCATTCCCTCGCAAAATATCCTGGTCCAATCGCATGCAAGATATCCCAGCTGTGGGCCGTAGCAGTTTACTCCCGCGGCAAAGCCCACCATTACCGCAAACTGTTGCACGATCGATACGGACCCATCGTCCGTATTGGTATGCCACTCTATGCGTGTCTCTCCCTCCGCTGACAGAGGTCAAGGGCCAAACGAACTATCTATTACTGACAAACACATGCTTCCTCACATCCTCGGCTCACAAGGGATGCCAAAGGGGCCTTGTAAGATTCGCAACTATGGCTACCATACCATCTTCACGCTCACTTTCGGTTTGCCGCAGTATTCGAGGGAAGGCGAATGACTCCGATCAGCGATAGGGATGTGGAACATCTCAATCTGATCAGCACTCGCGACCTGCAGCGTCATGCAGTATTGCGCAAGGCTTGGAACAAAGCCTTCTCAAACTCTCCCCTCAAGGACTACGAGGAACTGATGCTTTCACGTGCTCACCAACTGATGGACACTCTTAAAACTATCTGTGAAGAACAAGGTGAGGTTGCGTGCGTTGACATCGCTACCTGGATCGGTTACTTCACGTGAGCGTCGTCTCCACATGGTCCCTCCCCTTGTTTACGCCAGTGCCAGGTTCGATTTCATGGGAGACATGGCGTAAGTTTGTCAACAATCTTTGCCTGCTTAGATCGTTCTGAACTGCAACGTACGGCCACTTAAGCTTTGGCGGTGGATTCGAACTCATGCGGGACCGTGATAGTGAGCAACTCTTGCCCAATATGTCAAGGTCACTCTAGTCAGTCGATGCCGCTCTTCGTAATCGCTCTCTCATCACTTCTCCAGTTACGCTTCTCTGTGCCAAGCCGTCCCGTGGTTTTCACATGTACTGCGCAATCTTCCTTACTTCGGAGCACCAATGCGTGCTTTTGGAGCATTTGGTGTCCAGCGAGCCAAGATACGATACAACAAAGAACCAGATAGAAAGGATCTTTTTTATCACCTGGTAAAGCGACCCTGTGTCTGTCCCAATCATGTTCCACTGAGTGCCAAGTCTAGATCGCGGCGTTCCACGCTGATTCGCAGGAATCACCCTTTCCTTTCATTGTCTCAAACTCGATTCTTGCCATTGTAGCAGGTGCAGACACAACTGCTACGGTCCTGAGAAACGTCGTATTTTATCTGCTGACGAACCCGACGTACTACGCACGTTTGCGTAAGGAGATAGATGCCGCTTTCCCACCGACAGAGACAGGTGCTTTCGATACAGAAATCTTGCCCTCCCTCTCTCTCTTAAATGCAGTGATGTGTGTATTCATCCGATTCTGCCAACGAAGGGCGTTAATACTTCATTTTTATACGGCTGCGCCAGAAATGAAGTTCTGCGTCTCCAGCCTCCCGTTCCAACGGCGTTACAGCGCGCACCCGCAAGAGGTACGAGAGGCAAGCCGATAGGCACTCAGTACGCTCCAGTCGAACCATACGACCTTGTCTCACACATCGTCCAGCTATTTTAAAGAGGGTACTCATATCCAAGTGCCTCCTTACGTTCTCCATCGTGATCCGAGATATTTCTTTCCGCGCCCGGACGAATTCTGGCCAGATCGATGGATTCTGGGCGCTCTCAATTCGCAAGAAATTGTGCTGGACCGAAGCGTTTTCATACCTTTTTCCATGGGGCCAGCGAGCTGTGTGGGTAAGCCCCTGGCGATGCTCGAATTGAGGGCAGTTGTGTCCCTCTTCATGATGCATTTCGATATGGAATTTGACGACACCTTCGATCCAAATACTTGGGTGGAATCTCTGAAGGACTTTTTTATCTTGGACTGTGGAAAGCTAATGGTTAAGTTGAGGGCAAGAAGACAGAGTTCCGAGTAATTCGTGATGCCTTCAAGGTTTATCGATCACCGATTCGCATAGCCGTAGTTTTCAACTGCCAAATTATGATAACCGCTACCTTGACTAGATGTCGAGATCTTCGTCGGGATCATCATCGTCAATGTCATCAGCCGAATCTGGTTCATACAAAATTGCTCCTCTCACAGAGGGCGCTGAAAGTATGGGTTTGCCTGCGGTAAAGCATTCAGATCTATACTCGCACGCGAGAGAGATCTGACCTTCGTGAGCGTAAGGCAACGGGACTTGTGACCGCGATTTCTCTTGCGACGGAGTAAGTTTTAAATTGAAGGATAAAGTCTCTGTCGTATCGAGCGGCCTCTGAAACCTTGCATCGAACAATGGTCGGCTTCAAAGCGAGGTTACATACCTCGTCAGGGGATTTGTTTCGAGACCAAATGCTCTTTAAGCTGTCCAGTTTCTGGAGGCATTCCGGATTCGTACCGCTCCATGCTTCGATCGTCCGTTCGATCCCTCGCTTACGTCCTTCTGTGGCCACTCCTCTGACTATGAGCTCGACAACAAACTCTAGTGAGTGCGCTCCTTCTCCAGAACATGTACCACTACCCCCAGGCCCATAGACGAGAGCCTCGCTGTCTCGGACACGTTCGGAAACTGGAATAAACACCGTCCAAAACTTTTCAGCTGGCCCAGCGGGTGGCGGGGGAGCGAGGTACGAGGACGTGAGGTGGGTAAGCAAAGACGGAGGATGGGCAATTATGTGTGTCAGGGCTGCCGAGAGGTGAGTCTGTGTCAGTATGGGAAGTAAAGGGCAGTGAAGAAGGTGCAGAATCAACACAGATGACTCTGTAGCGAACCTAGTAAGAAAAACACGCAGGGCGCGTCGGTACGAACGATATGACACACGTGAACGGGAGGTGATCAGGCCAAGAAGAGACTTGATAAACTTGTATGTCTGAGGAATTGATGCGAGATCTGTAGCAAGGGTATCGACAGAGTCGACGACCACATGAAGCGATCCTGGGGGAACTGTTGGCGATGAGGATCGCTTGCCTTGCCCCTCTGAGAGTACTAACCTGAACGGACGGCAGCCAGAATGTCATCCCGTGGATCTTGCGTCCTGTCATATCCAGGAACTTGTCCAGTATAGTCAAACGTCTTTAGTGAGCTGTTTGAGGCATTTGGCCAGCCTGCGATCAGAGATGATGGGGGGTAAAGGAAACAGAACAACAATGTTTGCGCTGGACGTTTCGCGGGCTGAATAAGGCTGCGGAGCACAGGTAAACATGTCTGGGAAGCAGAGGATTGAACGAGTAGCAGGGGTTGGTGTAAGCGTGGACTACACGGGTCGGCGACGATGGCAGGGAGACGAGCCATTGCGAATAGTTCAAGTTACGACAAGAAAGAGCTAGTTGGGCAATCACAATATTAAGTATCGAACGACTCCTTGCTTCGATCTCCCTCCCACCGGGCTCTCTCCAGGCTCATTGCGTCTACCCTCCAGCCAAGAATGCCAAGTTTACCGACCTGTTTCACTACCGAGAACCCCACTTCACGCAGGGGGTTGTATTTGTAGCTGAGAAGGGGAGTAGCGGATGCCTTGAGGACCTTGACATCTGGTGCCGTCGTGAAAACGTGGCGGGCCGCAAATGCCATCATGTCTTGCTGCACATTGGACTTGCGGAAGCGCTCTTCCACGAAGAAGTGCCGGATAGTTGCAACCGACGATGTGCCAGCGGAGTAGAATTTTTCGATCCGGCCTGCGAGAGTGTGGCCTTGTTCGTCTTTCTTCACAAAGGCCTTGTCCGATTGCGAATCCTTTGAGGCGTCGATGGCGACGAGACCGACGAACTTGTCGGCGTACTCGAGGATAAAAATCCCTGAGGAGGATGAGCGACTATAGTACTTTTGCAAGTTTGCAAAATCGGGCCTATGCATGAGGTCGGATGCAGGATCTTCAAAGTATGGTCGATTGTACCTGGAGGACATAAGCCTGCGTCGTCAGTCAGGGTGGGCGGGTACTTACCAATCGATTGCGAACAATATCGGAACGCCGCAACAACCAAAGGCGGGCACTGGGGACAGCCATCCCAACCAACCATATTCTGGCTTGGGCCACCAATTCAACAGCTGAATCATGATGCATGACAATCCGACCCATAAGCTTAGTGCCAATGGATGGAGTGCGGCTGCATGGTGGTCAGTCGGGGACTTTTTTTTTTTTTTTTTTTCGTAGGAAATTTGGGCCCACCTTGTCTATTAGCCTCTGTGAGTCCTTCCATGGCAGCCAACCCGAGCGTGAACTTGACAAATTTTTCATCGTCGGGTTTGTATGCACGGAAAATCGCCTTGGGTTCAACCATCGTTTACCTGGAAGAGTTATTGGACAGGCACATGCTATTCACACAGCGTCCCCTGCTCAAAGCCCCAGGAAGAGGACACGTTCGCCTGTCAAGACTGTGCGAACGCGGGCCTTTGGGAACTCAGATATAAATACGTCCCCGCGACGTCACCTCCCTTGTCTTTGACCTCTTCCATTCGTATTCCCGTTTGTCCGACTCGGTGGTTGATGATAACTGCAGGGAACGCCTCAAACGTCAATTCCGTTGCAGTGCCATCTCACAAAAATTCCTTCCAACAAAAACGATATTCAGCGATGCAAAGCCAAGTTTGCGCATGACCCTAATGCAGGTGTTTTCATCAATGTTCGTACAGACAGCGTGATGAAAGGACATGACAGGTATGCACACTATAAGAAGCTAGGGAAACAGAAAGCAGGAGGGAGCCAGATAGAAAGAAGAATACAGTAAAAATTCTACATCTATTTACTTCTTCTTCGTGGCCTTCTCAGCGGACTTGGTAACTAGGAGAGGAATGAGTATGTTTTACGTGACACCCAACATTGAGAACCTCACGTTTACCCGCCTTGTCCGTCTTCTCAACAGATTTGATGACTCCGACGGCGACGGTCTGTCTCATGTCACGAACGGCAAACCGACCCAGAGGTGGGTACTCGTTGTACGACTCAACACACATGGGCTTGGAGGGAACGAGTTTGACGATGCAAGCATCACCTGACTTGACAAACTTGGGTGACTGTTCAAGAGACTTGCCACTCCGACGATCAATCTTCTCAATGAGCTCGGCGAATTTGCAAGCAATGTGGGCGGTGTGACAATCGAGCACGGGAGCGTAGCCAGCACCAATTTGACCAGGATGGTTGAGGACGATGACCTGAGCGTTGAAGGAAGCAGCCTCCTTTGCGGGATCATTCTTAGAGTCCGAAGCGACGTTCCCACGACGGATATCTTTGACCGAGACGTTCCTGTAAAAACAAAGTTAAAATGAGGCAATAATCTCAGGAGTAAATAACACACTTGACGTTGAAACCAACATTGTCACCAGGGAGACCCTCCACAAGCTGCTCGTGGTGCATTTCAACGGACTTGACTTCAGTGACTACGCTTGAAGGCGCAAAGGCAACAATCATGCCAGCTTTGATAACACCAGTTTCAACACGACCGACGGGGACTGTTCCGATACCACCAATCTTGTAGACGTCCTGAAGGGGGAGACGGAGGGGTTTTTCGGAGGGGCGGGTAGGAGGTTCGATAGCGTCGATGGCGTCGAGCAGCGTCTTCCCCTTGACAACACCGCCCTTGGTCTCCTTGCTCCAGCCCTTGTACCAGCCCATGCTATGTTCGTCCACTGAGAATGATAGACGTGAATCTGACAACATTACTTACTTAGGGGACTCGTCTAGCATGTTATCACCATGCCAGCCAGAGATCGGCACGAAGGCAACGGCCTTGGGGTTGTAGCCAACCTTCTTAATGAAAGTCGAGGTTTCCTTGATGATTTCGTTGAAACGGTCCTCACTCCACTATCGGTGACATGTCGAACCGCATTCATCCAAGTGGAATGTACGGCGCACCTTGGTCGTGTCCATCTTGTTTACGGCGACGATGAGCTGACGCACACCAAGAGTGAACGCCAGAAGAGCGTGTTCACGGGTCTGGCCATCCTTGGAGATACCAGCCTCGAACTCACCGGTACCAGCGGCGATAATCAAGATAGCACAGTCAGCCTGGGAGGTACCAGTGATCATGTTTTTGATAAAGTCACGGTGTCCAGGGGCATCAATAACCTTATTCTCTGCGTGAGTATTTACCCACTACCACGGAGAGCAATGACATACGGTAACCATGTACTTGGGAGTCTCGAATTTCCAGAGGGCGATATCAATGGTGATACCGCGCTCGCGCTCAGCCTTGAGCTTGTCGAGCACCCATGCTAGACATTTCATCAATGAGCTGTCGCATCGGTCACAACGTATGGATGCCTCACCATACTTGAAGGAACCCTTTCCAAGCTCAGCAGCCTCTTTCTCAAACTTTTCGATGGTACGCTTGTCGATACCACCGCACTTGTAAATCAAGTGACCAGTGGTGGTCGATTTTCCGGAATCGACGTGGCCGATGACTGCGATGCCTTGATCAGTGGGACTATTGATGAGGTGGGACGCTACTCACCGACGACGTTGACGTGGATTTTTTCCTTTCCCATTTTGACGAGTTTCTACGGGCAGGAGATGAGCACGGGATCTCGGAGATGCAACCGCAAAGATCGGGTCAGATCAAGATCAGACAACAAGAACGACGAGGTAGACGAGGATCGTTCAAGGAAAGGGAAGTGCAGATGGAAGATGAAAGATAGATAAACGAGATGATACTCACTTATGTGTACAGAAATGAAAGAAAAAAAGCGGTGAAGGGAGAGGATGTGATGGTACGAAAGAAAGAGATGGCAGATGTTTGCTGATAGTTATACTCTGCACTCCGAAAATTTTTATCGATCCAAAATCGATGTGATTCGATGACTCTGATAAACTGAGACTCCGCCCGGCGCCGACAATGCCGGATTTAAACTCCGCGGCACTCCCAAACTGGACTGGCTTGGATACAGTTTGTTTGCTGCTACAGAATTGAATACAGGTTTTCCTAGCGAACCCGACGGTGACAAGACACCTTGTCACTGATGAATGCTTAACACGCCAGAATGGCTAGTGATAGGTAGAGACGTAAAAGTAGGTGCCAGGTGGGCATAATGGGCCAAATCTATGGTTACATACCATCCCTCGTCTGAATCAGATCCCTTGCAATGTCTTCCTGCCAGGTCGAGTGCTTTGAACCTCGTTCCTCCATCAGGTAACACGTGCAGGGAACGCACTCGGTTGTGGGGGGATTTGCACTTGATTTCCGTATGGCCTCTTCTTCCCCCAGCCATCGTGGCCACTCAGGAAACGACACCGGAGGATGCTTTCAAACGTCGGTCTAGCATCAACTTCCACCTCCAAACACGCCCTCACGAGCGCCGCAGCATCTCCGAGGGCACCCCCTCCGTCCATCTCTTCCCCGTCATTTGCCTGGTCGTCACCACAGCGTTCGTCTAGAGCCATCGACGCGTTCGTAAATGGGGACTTCAAGCCCTCCTGTGCTTCAGCTGCAGTTAAAAATGGACATTCCCCAACCAGGAGAACGTAGGCCACGACCCCGAACGCCCAGACATCCTGCTCCTTTCCATAGTATCGCTCGCCTCGTAGGATCTCTGGTCCGGCGTAGTCCAGCCTTGCCGTGGAAGTTCAATTCAGGGAAAAGGGGGTCGAGAGAACATGGGACTTACGTCCCACTAAAAGTATCCCATCCAGTATTCTTGATCAGTCCTGAGCTACCAAAGTCTATCAGAACGCATAGGCCGTCTGGACCAAGCACCACGTTCTCATCTTTCACGTCACGGTGGACTGCACATATCTGTCAAACATTCAATGCATGAGCAATGGTGCAGCACTTACCAATCCCATGGTCATGCAGAAAGCAGAGTGCATCTGCCAATTGGCCGAGATAACTGCGAACAGAGGTAGAGGGGAGTCCATCTGGATATGCCTCTACCAAATCAAAAAGATCTGTCGGAGGGCGTGGTTCGTCCGGAAGGGGTTCAGGAGATGTCGATGGTAGAACAAGGTAATAGTAATGGTTATCTTCAAAAAAATCTAGTAGGGGGCAGATATTCGGGTGACCCTTGACTACTCTTCCTTCCTCCCAATAGGAGGTCGATTCTAGGGGACATGCTGATGCTGTCGAGCGAGGACGTCGTCTCGGATCCCATGGGCGAGGGGGAGGGAGAGTATATGACGTGGTGGATATGAGAGACATGACGTATATCTCTATTGGTACAGTTCCGTATTCATGGTGCCGCTTCCAGCAGTCGGCTAGAATACGTGACTTGATTATCTGTTTGATGACCAAGGGTGGCTGCCACAGGATGAGGGCTGGTATTCGTAGCGTGAGAGAACCAGCTTCTTACCCCGAGAGTGCCATCCGATCTATACTCCCGGGCCCTTTTGACCAAGCCGTAAGCACCTCGACCAATTTCTCGTTCAATGTAAAAGTCTGATATCGTTTTTCCATCCGGGAGCATCTGGAGATCGGACGTTGGGGTGGGAGGTCGGGTACTAACGACAGATGACAGTATATTTCCGGCACTACCAGATCGACGGAGGATTTGTGGCATGGCTGGGGGCGGAGATGGTGGTTCAATCGGAGCGATTGAGACACGACCAGCAATGAGAGAGACACGCTGCTGGGAAGACCTCCTGCGAGGACGTGAAAGAGTCGGAGAACGTGAGAGTAGTGGACGATTGATTTCCGACCCATTCAACTGATAAGGTACAGATGATTGCGAAGGTTCCAGAAGAGGATGCGGACGCATGCACAAAGGCGAGTCGGAAGTTGGCGAGTCTGTCAATTGCGATGGGAGTTGTGTGTCGGATTCAAGGACAAAGTTTTGCGGCTTGAGTGCGGGAGTAGTCGTCACGGATACTGGAGGAGACCGTCGGGGTGCAAGTGGAGGTCTTATTGGTGTGCGCCTTGAGAGGTCAGGGACGGATAGATGGTTTTTGCTGTCAGGAGAGGTGCTGGCGGAGCATGGTCTTGGAGAATGGTCGTCATTGGAGTTCCAGTCAAAGCCACGTCCGATACAAGTGACTCCCCAGCTGTTGCCTACACTAGCCGTCCTGTGGAGCATGGACGGGGCGGGAGCAAGCCAGTCGTCATCGTCGAAAATGAGATCATGAGCGGACTCTGCGAGCATAAAAGGGATTAAATGGGAGGGCGGGATCTGCGATTGAGCGGTGTAACTGCGGGCAAGATGTCAGGAAGGACGGCTAATCGCTGATGGTTTCGCTTGTGGCTTGGTCGCCCTTCTCTCCCAGCGATGTGCGTTTATGTGAGGGTGTCAACAGCGACGGTGCACCCGGTCCAGGTAAGCTGTAAAGAGGGCAGCAAAAATTGATCAGAACGTACTATGTAATCGCTCAAAGGCTGAAGCGAACCTGTCAGGAACGAGTAATACGAGAGGTCTATGACACAGCCACCGGTATTGACATGTATTTGGCTCCCCCTCCTCGTCGCAGTGCCAACGAAGTTGTCGACGCCCATCCGAATCATCCCCCAGTCCAGCCATCGTAAGTATGCTCTCCCAGAAACTCGAAACGGATAGCATGCCATGTTTTGAGCGTATGGAGGCCAGGAAGGAGACACCGAGGGTGGATGCGTAGTTGGACGGACGGATGATCTAGCCCTTGTGTTCTTCTGCACACATTCAGCCTCAACGTACTCACACCCTCTCAGATCGCCATGACCGTCAAGATCCCTATCGTCAAAAAGCGCACGAAATCATTCAAGTCCGTGGACACCTCCCGACTTTCCTGCAGTCTCTGATACCCCATACAGGCGCCACCAGTCCGATCGTTACCACAGTGTCAAGGAGGCATGGCGAAAACCAAAGGGTATCGACAATAGAGTCAGGCGCCGTTTCAAAGGGCAGCTTCCGATGCCCAAGATTGGCTACGGGAGCAACAAAAAGGTAACACTGTTCTTCCGACTTGACACCACGCTGCATCTCCTGCACACAGACCCGTCATCTGCTTCCCAATGGCTACAAAAAATTCCTTGTTAGCAATGTCAAGGAGATTGATATCCTTCTCATGCACAACAGAACCTACACAGCAGAGATTGCACACAATGTCAGCAGCCGCAATCGTACACTTATCCTCGAGCGGTATGTCGCCCGTTGACAACCCCGTACTCAGCCAATGACTTTCCTTCCTCAAAGGGCCAAGGTCCTTGGCGTCAAGGTGACAAATCCCGCCGCGCGTCTGCGGTCAGAGGAGTAGTCTGTTGTCGTATTTTCTCTGGTGACATGTATCCATTCCATATGTTGGAAGCAACCAAGTGCAACTATGCCTTAATTGAATGCATCATGACTTGTCTTGTATCACACCAACTTTCTTAATGTGGTAACCCCCATCTTTCTGCAAACCTGCATGATCCATGTCACCGCAGGACATGACCAACACAAGGCAAGCACGTCTCTCAGCCCGACCCGCCATCTGATCGCCTCTGTCTGTGTATAGACCCGCAGAACACGCCGGATCCTGGTACGAAAACGATGGTAGATCTCATACAACACCTGGGTAGCACTTCATGCCACGGATGACTTGTTACTAGCCCAGATTCTAAGCGAGCAGTTGGGTAGATGGCTGGCAGCCGTGCAATCAGCAGATGGACAAGACTTCACACCTCCTATCACGGGGTGCAGAGCGATCATTGCCCCGTTCGTTTGTACCACTGTCTTTCCCAACCATCTGGTGTCTGACCACGCCATCTACAGGCACGCTGGCTACATGTGGTCAGGACGCGCCGCTGCCTGGGCATATAGATGCATAGATACAAAGGGAATGTGAGTTCCTTCAGACATGGATCACGCCGATCTCATTCATATTGCCAAAGTAAACGGGTCTTCATTCTTGGCCCCGCACATCACGTCCATCTGGACCGCTGTGATCTTTCTGGCTGTGATCATTATGCCACGCCTCTTGGAAATCTACGTCTTGATAAGGAGAGTAAGTAGCTGTAACGAGTTCCGTTGGATGGGGTAACTCGTGACGGCCTTCCAAGTCATAGGTGCCCTGAATAACACAGGCAAGTTCGGAACCATGTCAATTGGCACAGACAGGGACGAGCATAGCATCGAGATGCATCTCCCATACGTGTACCAGACATTTAAAGGGTCGGCTACCTGCCAAGTCCATTATTCTGCCCACTAATACATGGGGAATTAGCACGGACATCACAGTGGTGCCAATTCTTGTTGGTTCTATCAACAGTTCCAAGCAAAAAAGCTACGGAAATATTCTCGCCCCATATTTTTCGGATCCGGAAAATTTCTTCGTGATTTCAAGTGATTTCTGCCATTGGTAGGTTTTCTTTTTGTGGCATCGCTTTCCCTCACTGATCGTCTCTAGGGGCAGATCATACGGATACACGTTCTACTATCCAGAACCACTTCCCAGCGACGTACCCGGCATCTATCTCAAGGGCCACGGTGCTCATCCAAACTTGCCTCAGAGACCAATTCACGCTTCAATACGCGATCTGGATCAAGAAGCCTTGGACATTCTGACCGTATCGCCATTGTCCGAAGGGGACTCCCCTGCAGCAGATTCGCACGCGAAATTCTCGGCGTATCTGGATCGAACAGGGAACACCATCTGTGGGAAGAAACCGATTGGTGTTCTTCTTGGTATGCTTTCCGAGATCGAGAAGGGAGGCAAGAAGGCGAAGCTGCAGTTCGTACGATACGAACAGAGTAGCAAATGCACCAGCGTGACGGGTTCCAGTGTGAGTTACGCGAGCGCGTACATTTCACTTCCGTAGAGATTGCTGTAGCAGCAGTCAGATGTATTAACCAGAGTGTAAACACATTTGTTGCAATAGGATGTGAGCATGGGATCATTCCGTACGATACTGACATCTAACAGGGAACGCCATCGTTTCCTTCACTCTAAATCTATAGCATGCTGGAGCAGATCTGTGGCCCAGACGTATCGTCCTCTTCCCCCTCCGTACCTGGTACTCCGACATCATGGACGACCTATTCGTGGAGGCTGTGAGGCTTTCTGCAGGACCTTGGTTGAGGACACACCTTTCCAGTAACGCCATCGGTTACAATATCCTCAAAACCCCAATCCCTCAGGGACACGTGGTCGGTCAAATGGGCACTCGACGCTAGTGATACCGCTTCCCACTGAGAAACTTCCCGTGAGCGAGTGGCCCCACGCTTGTGAGAAAACTGAGAGAGCGTGCAGCAGCCGACCCGAAGTGGCAGTTCCGGCTGTGCAAGGAGATATCGGCACATCGCGATGATTGGTGCTGCATGAGAGAGGAGTAGAATGTTCTTGTGGTGGCGCATGTCCGACCGTGTATCGATCTGGTGGATGAGACATTTGAGAACGCCGGACATTCTGGTGTGGATCTCTCTTAGGTCTTCTCCCTTACGAGGGGGAAGCCAAATGGAGCTCCAGGAAGGATCTATTTCTACCGTATTCCAGGATGGACTGATCTCAGGTAGCATAGTCCTCATTTCGATAGCACCCTTTGGCCGGGGAAGCAAGCCTGTGCCTGGAGCGACGGGAGAATACCATTCCGATAATCCTGCGTGCGTCTGTCAGGAGTCAGAAAGCGTCACAGGGGAGAGCGGACCATGCTCGATATGGATTGGCAGGAATAAACGTTCTGCGACGGACTTGGATGTTTGAAGGCAACGGTCTATGCACAATAGTCACACGTGGGCCCGGGGGAAAAGGCAGCTGCTTACAGTATGGGGAGCTAAAGATCGCAGTTGGTTGTTTGTCCTTTGGGAGGGACTCTAGGTATAACGCCAACTCCATGGCTTGAGCCTGCGATGCAGCATGTAAGCTAGCGGGGCAGAGAATGAACTTTAGCTTCCTCACTTCTCCATACGCAGCCAGAGGAGGATCTCTAGCAAGACCTGTCGGAGGCGTCCTGTACCATAGTTCGGGTGTGAAATGTCGGTCGCGATACCACGACTACTGACCAGTTTGGAGTCGCCCAATTAGCTCTAAAGCCTGCAGTGAGGGTATTTGCAGGTTCCTGGAGACGGTCGGCGGTGAGGACTTACCATGCCTGGCAATATAAATCGTTTCGATCATGAATAAAAGTGACAGAGGTAGCTGTCCATGACAAGTGGGCAATGAAAAAAATTCGCTGACAGCAGGATTTGAACCTACGCGGGCAATGCCCAAGTGATGATGTGCATTCAAATCACTCGCCTTAACGACTCGGCCATATCAGCTTGCTCGAAATCGCATTCTGTGGTTGAATGCTGGATTGTGTCCGAGAAAGGCGCCAGAGCTGCTTTGGATCCCAACTTGGACGTCCTCGAATTCAGCACGAAATCAGCACTATCCAAATAATTACTGGCCGTTCCTTTTGTCTTTTTTCTCTACTTATTGGCTGCCTGGGAGCAGCACGGAAGACTCATGGATTCACTCATCCCATTCACGACATCGGGATCCCTGGTAGATTGTGTGGACAGTACGTCTGCCGAGTCAGCTCCACACCAGCCAACACCCTGAGTCGTCCATCTCCATGCTCACCTTTGCCCCTTATACGATGCTCTGGCTTAGGAAAGATGCTGGTGGTCCTCAGAGACGGCCGGAAGTTGCATGGTGTATTGCGCTCTTATGATCAATTTGGTGTGTCGGTGAAACATGTCTGGCCTTAGTACTGATCCTCAGCCTTCGGCAATAGCAAACCTTGTACTCGAAGATACCGTCGAACGGATATACCATGGTAATGCATTCGCAGAGCACTGGCATGGCCTCTTCCTC
Organism: Pulveroboletus frians; assembly: GCA_038089395.1. Lineage (NCBI taxonomy): Eukaryota > Fungi > Basidiomycota > Agaricomycetes > Boletales > Boletaceae > Pulveroboletus > Pulveroboletus frians. The sequence goes on from JBBPKT010000004.1 coordinate 33,266, forward strand.
ATTCGGGGGGAGAATGTGGTATTATTGGGTGAAATTGTATGGCTGCCAGTACCCGTGGCTTTTTGTATGGCCGGTTGATCACATCGTCTGTCCCAGGACCTTGATCAAGAGGACGATGTCCCACTACGGCAGGTCGACTATCAGCTTCTGGATCCGTATCACAAAAACGACATTGCGAAAAAGAAAGTTCGCGAGGATTTCAAGGCAAAGGTTTTGTATGAACAAAAGGGGTTCTGTAAAGAAGGTGGCGAGGGAGACGGGTATTGATGGGACCACACAGATATTGCATTGGTCTCCCCTGCAGGTCGCGCGAAGGAAAGAACGAGGCATGGTTGTAATCTATCATACATAGTTACAATGGCCTTTTTTTCACACTTTCTGACACATGACTTGTGGAACGCGGTTTCTGAGACCCGTTAATTTGGACTTCCATGTGTGGGGATCGCAAGATGCCACTTGACTGTGGATAGAGTATATCTTCAATGCACTTGCGTATCTCGCGTTCGCGTGTAGTAAGTTTGAGAAGAATCCCTTCCTTTGTCTCCTTATCGAAGGAGACTTCTGCAGCACGAAGCTTCTGCCAACTGAAAGACTGTCAAGCAAGTGGATGAAGAGACGACTCGAGTGCTTACCCTGCGTGGCGCTCACACTTCTTCTTGCCTGTACACCACCACTCTCCATGCATGGTAGAGACGGCATCGAGCGACATGCCATCGTCTCCCGACTCTACCTTCACGCGCTCCTCCTCATAGCTTTCCAAAACCTCTGGACCAAAATCTGCCCATTCCTCCATCCCAAAACAGAGTCTTTGATCCCACCCACACTCATCCACCTTTCCTGCTCTCTCGGAAGCAAGGTCCACTACTTTCTCGCGCCACATCACCATGTCCAACGCACACTTCATGGACTCACGCTCCTTGACCACCTCGTCGAGGCGTATGTTTAGCCGAGCGACCTCGCGTTCGGCTCTTCGCCTCGATGCATCAAAAGGTTTGCGTTCCAAGTTGTTGCCGTCAACATGCATCATGCTGGGAGAACCTTGCAGGTTCGTCTCGGCGCGGACCACTACACCTTCTCGTTTTGCCGTGTTCTTGACGCTCTCCCACAGCAGGCCGCGCGCACCACCCGATTTCTCCCATTGCACGATGCGTGTTCGCATATAGTTGATGCCGCATTCGTCGGAGCAGTATTTGGAGAATACACCACGCGACGGCTTGTGACATGCTTGAAGCGACGAGGGATGCTCGTGCTGAAGTCCAAAGAGACACCGTCGCTTCCACGTCGTCCGTAGGTGAGGATGTTCTGAGGGAACACATCGAAGCTCGACAGATGACCGAGTGTGCAAGGTAACAGATACCCACTTTGAACGCATGGGGGACAAATAAATTGATCGACGAGATCGATTTCCAGGTCTGGCATGTTGACGCACAATGTATGAAACCATTCGTCACAACTAAGTTACTGCATTCAATCGGCTAAGAATTTTGGGATCCATTCTGATACTCACCGATCGCACGCAATCATCATTCGGTCTTCGTCATACCGCGTCTTGCATACACAGTAAAGTTTATCGTCTTCTTTGTCGCTTTCGTCTCCCTCCGGTTCCAATACGACATCATCCACAGCGACAGGGATAACAGAGGCAGAACGTGACCGGGCAGTGACGTTTACTTTCAAGGCGACATCCACAACATTGGGTCTGACTTTGGATTTGGGGACAGGCTTGGTTCGTGGCTTAGGGGGCTGTTTTGGTTTAGCAACAGGCTAATTGAGAGGACAGCTTCAGGACTGGTCGACCCTGTATGACATGCATCATACGTACCTTTGACGTCCCTTCTTTTTTCTTCTTGCTTCCGGTAGCAGCACCAGCAGCTGGGATAGTCTTCTCTTTCTCAGCCTTCTTATTGCGTGCCGCAGGAGGGGGAATGGATGCCCGATCTTTCTCCTCCTCTGTCATAAGAGGACCATTGGGGGCGGACTGTGAAGACGAGAGACCACCAGGGGTTTCACTGCCTGGGCCAGCATCCAGACCTACCGAGGCCCGTAGTGATAACCTTGACTCGACCTGTGCCTTTGGCATGACGGCATGGACAGGACGATCTTCGACAAGGCTCAAAAGTTCATCATCTACATCCATCAATGTTTGATCCAAGACCGGCGGTTCTTGCACGGAGGTGTACTCTGGTTCTGGAGACTGGCGAGAAGATAACTCTGGCCGAGCCGGTGAAATCACGACGTCCTCAGGGGGTGCATCACAACCATCCTTGGCAGATGAGAGGGGCCGTTGTGATGGGCTCCTACTTGTGCTTTGCGAAACGTTGGCACAAGTTGAACGGGTCGACGGGTCGAACATCTCTGGTTCCATGGTCAATACAAGTTGAGTAGGTTCCGGGGACGGCTGACGGAGCAGTCGATTCGCTGTGGGGATGTTATCTGTGTCTGCAAGCACCGGCATCAACTCTGCTTTATCTAGTAATGGCTCAGTGGTGGACAGGTCGGCGGACGCGAATGGGACGACGGTATTCGAATCTATCCGTGCACTGGAATGCTCAAGCTGGAGCTTAGATTGAGTCTCGACATCCATGAGGTGGAGGACGGGAGCGGAAGTGCAAGGGTTCTGGAATGAGGCTTGCGGAACGGATGGTTGTGGCTCCGACTGCACGGGTGGCCGGGGCTGCGTTGAGGTTGGTAACAACGGCGGAGGACCGAGACGGGTTCCTTCGCGAGGTGAACGTGGGTCAGACACAGGCGATTCTATTGCAGGAGCACGAGGTCGCGACGGAGACACTAAGAAAAAATAGTGTTGAGCTAGTGCGGAAAAAAATGAATCGAGGGGCCAGCGCACCATCTTCTACGATGCGATGCGATGGTTCTATTCTCCGACCGTCCTCGGGTGGTCGCTCACTGCGCACGTCTTGACTTGGTTTTGGCCAGGTGTGAGGTTCCGCGGGACCAAAGGTGATGTCTGACATGTGTGCTAGCGAGACAGGTCGGGGTGTCTCACGAGGTGTCGGTTGCTCTTCCCAAACGCGGATTGGGTGGCGCTCAAGAAAAAGTTGCGGAAGGGGAGACTCCTTGGCAGGAATGGTCACATAGGTGCTGTTGTCCGTCATGGCGGGGAGCGGTGGTGAATGGGGAGGGTGTGATCGTACCCGGTCTCGAAGCAACATGCAGTCTACCTGATGGGCCTTTGCTTGGTGTCTATCACTGTCCGGAGAAAAGACACGCCTCGGGAGGGGAGACAGCTGTGAGGGATCGTGCCTAGCATGGTCTACACGGGGGTCGGATGCAAACCGTTCTGTCGACAAGTCGCGTGCACCCCGGAAATGTGACGAATCGGGTCTTGGGAGTTCTCTGATAGGGGAGGGGTCATGAGAGAGGACTTCGATCCCGCCTGCCATCCTTGGACCGTAGCCGTACCGGGACATGGCATCCACTTCGGCAGATGGAGATCTCAGCAGGCTGGGCTGGACGGGAGAGTGGCGTTGGGAAAGAATATGTTGGGGGGAGAGGCGGTGGGAATTGGTGTGGGAGGGTGAGTGGATAGGCAGTTGAAAGGAGTGGAGTGGATGTGAGAATGGAGGGGGAGGCGGATGGGGCCCGGTGCGAGTGTCGTTGACAGGGCTAGCCAATTGGGGAGCTGGTGCGGAGTGGGTGGGTTGCCGTCGCAGGGTCGGGTAATTGTTGGTCGGGCTAGCCGATGGACGGTGACGGGTGCTTGGAGACGCGAGTGAGGGGAACCTGGGCTCAGGGGATGGGGAGGGGGGGGGTGAAGGGGCCTCGCGGGCGCGTTTGTGGGGCCTGGTGGGAGCGGTGTGAAGTCTGGGGAGTTGATCATGATGGGCGGGATGGTCAGTGTGGGAGGCAGAGATGCGTCTGCGCTCTTCTGAGGCGACGTGGACGAGTGCGTCGAGGCCGAGGAAGGGGGGATGTGTCGGGAAGGTGGGGGGTGAGCGGGGATGGAGGAGGGCGTCGATGGTGCGGGGTCTGGGCGAGGGGGACGGGTCGCGGAGGAGGGAAGAGATGTCCATTCTCCGTGGGGACATGAAAGTAGCCAACAAAGATCGAATTCACACGGTGCGATTACATGTACAACGAGACATTGCGACGTCGTCCACACGAACACGGCGCCATGGCCATCCGACGAAGACACCGCACCCAAGTCCCATCTGTCTCTCTCCAGCCGCACAACGGTCTCAAGGTCCTCGACCGGCCCCGTCCTGCGAGAGGGGGACTGGTCCTCGTCGAGATGCTTTTTCGGGGCTGATAGATGAGTGCGCGGAGAGAGCGACTCGAGGAGAGACATACCTGTTCATTGAAGCGGCGCTTGAATTGGCCGATGATTTTGCAGCAAGAACTGTACAGGACCACTGGGTGGCTGAGTGGGACCCCGGAGAGTGGTGATGCGAGTCGGCCAGGCGTGTTCGTTGTCTCCCCCCATGTCGGTGGCCACGCGCAACAAGTTCGCCCTCCTCGACGGTCAGTCCCTCTTTCCGATTCCCCTCTATGCTCACGCCCCACCCCCAGAGGACGACGGTCGTCCCCCCTCACCACCCCCATCCGCACCCCCGCCAGAGCAACCCCCTACCGCTGCAAGGCGTACAAGGGGTGGCCCTGCCACGCGTGGCGGCAAGTACTACACCCGCGGTGGTTCACGCCAAAACACCGACCGCGACCCCCCCTCCGAGGATCCCCCTGTCGCCTCCGACACTAAACAGAGACGGCGTTCGTCCCTTCTTTCTCTCCTCCCCGCACCCCTCATCCTCTCCCACAGCCGATGGCGAACGTAGAGAGGGCCGCGGCAGAGGCCGTGGTGGCAGTCGAGGCAGAGGTCGTACCTTTGACAGGCACAGTGCCACCGGAAAGACGTGCGTCTCTTCCCATTCACTCCCCTCCCTCCCTCATCCCCTTCCAGCGACTCCGACAAGAAAATACACAACGGTTGGGGTGGCGACGATGGCAGCGCTGAACTCAAAGTCGAAGAAGCCGCCACAGTCGACGCCGCACAAGAGTCGGGTGGCTTGAACGACTGGGCTGCCCCTACAGATACCTCCGCTGGCGACTGGGGTGCTGCCCCCCAAGAACCCGCTTCAGAACCTGCTCCGGATCAGCCCACTGACGCCGAGAAACCAGAGGGTGCCCGCAGAAGAGACCAAGAAGAAGAGGACAACACACTCACACTCGAACAGTATCTCGCACAGCAGAGAGAAAAGGACTTGGCTTCCCTTCCAAAACTCGAGACACGCAAAGCAAACGAAGGTGCGAAGGACGGCATCTGGGACGGCGCAGTCCGTTTGGAGAAGAGCGAAGGCGAAAGCTACTTCTCCGGAAAGGTTGTCTCCCTTCGTCTTCTCCCACCTCACTCTTAACCTCTCCATAGACAAAGTCAGTCCCCAAGGCACGCACCGAGAAAAAAGAAAAGATCTTCCTTGAGATCGATGCCCACTTTGAACGTCCTGCGCGTGGTGGTCGTGGACGTGGCGGCGACCGGGGCGAGGGCAGAGGTCGTGGTCGTGGTCGCGGCAGTCGGGGACGTGGTGCCGCGAATGGTACCGCAACAACCACCGTCGATGTCGCTGATGAGGCCGCTTTTCCTTCCCTCTCGTAGCAAACACGCCTGACAACCCTCACCCTTCTCGTGTCCCACCCTGCGGTCGTACAGGTCGTGGTTCAGTGTCAGTCACAGCCGACTGGATTCAAACAATGGTGTTGCTTGCTTTTATATAGGATGAGCGTGAAGAAAATCTTGTTCCATGACTTCCCTGTGCCCTGTACATAGCTGTCGTCCACGTTGATCTCATCCAATGAAAATGTTGCAGTCACGAAGTGAACGCATGTCGTACGTCTCACCACTGGGCGTCGACGACCTTGTCGGGGCTGATAGACCATCTCTCTATTGTGGTTGCACCAACGCGCTACAGGATGTCTCCGAATGACTGAACTTCGTCTACCGCGCGACTATGGTCATGACGTTGGTCTGGACTCGTTCCCAAAATACTCCCACTGAGCTGCTGGTGGCTTTTCCTCCAATGCCTCCCAACTGTGTGACGATCAGTCTTATGTACCGTCCCAGCGATACCGGTCACCTACGCTTTCCACTCCACCATGTTCTGCGCGAGCGTCAGCTCATCCTTTGCAACATCCAGAGACTCTTCAATCTGTCCCTCGTCTAGCTGCCCCTCCACGCTAGCCACGTCTCCATTGGCATTTTGCACGATGTTGAGCTTATGTTTCGTAAGGGCTTCAGCACCTTGCCTGTAGATAGACGTCGAGGGTATCGAAGACAGCACCGAGAGCGTAGACGTGTACGTCTCTGTCAGTTCTGGGAGTGGATTCGGATGTACTGCGAGACCGGTAATCCCTGTCGTCCTCTTGACCACCTGGTGCAGCACGGGCGTGAGCCTGAACATGGTGGACGTTTGCGGGGGCTGCCTGGGAAGAAAACCGAGCACTTGCCACACTTCCGCCATGGCAGCTACCCGCTCATTTCTCTCCACGTTTGCTCTGCCATGGCTCACGTCTGTACCGTCGTCCTCGGCGTCGCAGAGCTCATTCAACCTGGCCCTGCCTACGCTGCAGCCCCTCTTCGACCTCCTTCCTTCGATAGTCCTCGCCGTACCCAAAAGTAAAGTTTCCCATTCCCGAAAATCAATGCGCAGTGCCAACAAGGGGCTCAAGGATAAGCAGAGCACGTCACACTCTGTCCCCACCGTGACTTGTTTCTGACCGTTGTTCCCCACAGATATCGTCCACTGTCCGGCGTGTGGAGATGCCAAGCTTGCCCATCATGCCTGCAGAAGTTGCTATGATGCCATTATTGCAAGGTCCAAACAGCACTCTAAGAGCCCCTCCAGTGGCATACACCGCACCGTGCCCAAAATCATCAATGCTGTAGAAAGGCCTTCATCATAAGACCGTTTGTGTGGGTCTCTCAGGACAGTCTTGTTGAACTCCTGTACCCTCGTCCTGCCATGAATCACATTAGTGCACCCCGAAAGGTAATCTATATGACGAGTTGGACACGATGAGGGACGCATTAGAGGACCGCAATATGGCGATGGGTAGACTAGTGTTGATGCCAATTCACTGCTTGGTGTGTCCCCACGCAGGCGGCCGTCTGATCATGAGACCGGTTGGGATATATACCGAACTGAAACACGGACTTTCTGGGCTGGAAATTGGACTCTAGCATTCTCCATGTTTGTGCCTATCCTTCGCTCCAGAGTCTCTGCGTCCGCAACGCGAGCCATGGCTACACACACCGCACAAGGTCTCGCCGCCATCCTGGAGAAACGACCGGACGACGTGGTCATCACATTTGCAAAGCGCACTGCGATGGGCAGGAATCGAAAGGGCCAGTTCAAAGACTCCCCCGTCGATGAGATGATGCTCGCGCTGTACAAGGTGCGTTCGGTGGACGGTACAAACGACGTGCTCTTAGCTTCCCGCAGGCGACCATAAAGGAAACGGGGCTCGACCCTCGAAACATCGAGGACATATGTGTCGGTACGTAACATTTCCGAGCTTCTAGATGTGCAGTGTAAGCCCGTCGCCAGGAACTTGCCATCCACCTTCCCCCGCCTATGCTTCCCGCGCAGCTGCCTTGGCTGCCGGTATACCCCACGAAGTGCCCATATCAACAGTAAACAGGTTGTGTGCGTCCGGCCTCATGGCTATTCGGAATATCGCCCACGCAATCAAGTCAAAGGAAATATCTCTCGGTGTTGCAGTTGGTGTCGAGAACATGACACTCAAGTAAGTGATTCTTTGACCAGTTAACCCCTTTCGCTCAACGGACGACCAGTGCTCGCCCAACGCCGGTTATTGCCGAGGCAGTTGACAACAACTCGCAAGCACATGATTGTATTCAGGTGCGAGATGGACGCCTCCCCACACTGCTTGCATTAAGATCGCCCAACTCTAGCCTATGGGCTGGACTGCCGAAATGGTTGCACAGACGTACAAGGTCTCGCGCACCAAGCAGGATGAGTATGCATTGATTTCGCATAGCAGAGCCAACCAGGCACGTCTCCTGTCCTTTCAAAAGAACGAGATCTTAGCATAAAACCCAAGTAGGCCCTCTCAAAGGGTATATTTGCAGAGGAAATCATTCCAATCGAAATACGCGGATCTACCATATCCGTAGACGACACTATCCGTCCGGGCGTGACCATGGAATCCCTGGCTGGTCTGAAGCCCGTGTTTCCTGACTGGGGCGAGAACACGACGGCGGGTAATGCCAGCGGTATCGGCGACGGTGCTGCATTGTGCATCCTGACGACAAGGGAAAGGGCACTGGCAAATGACATGGACATTCTGGGGAAATGGGTCGGATGTGCGGTCGTCGGTATGTTGCCGTAGTGTGTGGCATGATTGAAATTGTAGCTGAACATGCCAAGGCGTCGAGCCAAGGTACATGGGCATTGGGCCCGTTACAGCCATCTCAAAGGCCTTATCCCAGTTCGGCCTGTCGAAAGAGGACGTTGACATCTACGAGGTTTGAAAACTCACCTCTTATCAGATGGCGCTCATTCAGTCTATGCAGATAAACGAAGCGTTCGCATCACAGTTCGCGTACTGCGTAGAAGAGCTTGAAATCCCGATGAGCAAGATCAACCCAAAGTATGATTTTCGCATCCTTGTTGCGACGTGTCTGAGCGATCTTTGCAGTGGTGGTGCGATAGCTGTGACACATCCTCTCGGAATGAGTGAGCCTTTCTTAGGACCTTCACCCAGGTGGCTAAACCCTTTTTTTTGACAGCTGGGGTGCGTCAAGTGGTGACTGGACTGGCTGAACTCCGTCGGAGGAACGAGAAAGTGCTTTGCACAAGCATGTGTGTGGGTAGCGGCATGGGCGCCGCGGGCATTTTTGTGAACGAAGCGCAACCACTTTACTCAGCCAAACTTTGATTACACTCACTTTTGGATTTGAGATCGTATCTGTTATAGAACGAGCCGCACTTGTGCGTTTGTCGCGCTCAGTGGAGATGTCGACGATCCCGGTCCCTGTAACGTACGCTTCGTGATGCATGATGCATGATATTTCACCCTTTAGTGCGCCATCTCTCGATAAACCGTTGCGATGGCTGCTAAGCCAGATTGATCCGCACAGGAATGGATGCGAGTTGTCAGGCAAGGCAATTAAAGCCCAGTACTTCAACAAAAACTGCCAACCTGAGGCTCCGAGACTTGGGCTAGTGGGTAACACGGAATATTAATATCCAAGTACTATTCAGGCTAGAGCTTAGCAAAAGCCATAAATACGAGCATGCGGAAGTCGTCAACCTGATCAGGACAGGCTACAGTGAATCGATCTAGGTATGTGCATATGGCTACAGTAAACTAAGCGTCCAGATAATTGCATGCTTGTAAAGTCCTCATTTAGTCACGAGAACATGCAGTTTTGCCAAGGAAACCACTACTGGCACCGCAAAAAATGCATAACCAACCCAAACCACTAGTGTGATTGAGTATCTAGGCATAGTGCGAGAACGTCGAATGACAACTCACTCGTGAAGGCGTTACTTGTATTTGCAATCAGTTGTGGACCGTTCCTGCCCTGGCCTTGGATACTCTGGTTGAAATCATCCGCCGCCTTCCCAAAGTACATGCGAATGATCAGGAAAGATGCCAAACCTACAAAGCATGAAGTTCAGCATGAGCAACAGCGCAGGTCTGGTGTTGTGCTACGTACCGACGAGGAAAGAGGAAATACCAATCCAAGCTGAAGCCCGTTGTACCACTGGATTTTCCCAAACATTCCCTGCCTTGCCCATGAGATGCCGAAATGAGATTCCAGTAAACATGATGAAAAAAATGGCGGAGAACGCCAGCGATGTCACGAGAAACGCCGATGCGACAGTGGAAGGTGCTGCCAACACAGAGCTAGGTGTGTTTGGGGTAAACACCGAAGTATCTATGGCATCAAAGCGATGTTCATGTCTGCAACGTGGCGACGAAAGGGTACATACTGTAAAGAGCAGGGACTGAGGGTGATGTGCAGGTTAGACTCGCCGAACTGTTCGACTTGGCACACGACCCTACGACTGTATGAGTCTCTACTCATCCACTGGGACATCAAGGACATACCTAGCATCCCCAGGAGCATGCTGGGGCCATCTACGACCTGGTTTGACCCAGGCTGCGTGAGCACCGAGGATGGGGTGACAGTCAAAAGCGACACTTGGCCGTGGAGCATGGCCGCTGGGGAGAGGTACGCGAAAAGGATGAGGAATAAAGACGTTAACATCAGGACGGGCGTAAGGTACAACGTAGTGGCTTTCGAGATGTCGACGAGCATGGCAGTAGTGGCGAGATTCGATTCAATAGCTGTAAGGAGTGACGACGAGTCCTGCTCTACGATTCGCTGCGAGTAAACCAGTACCACAGAGTCTGAGGGAATGAGATGGGATGGGATATGGATGGTCCATCTTTTATGAAGGCAAGTCGGTGAGCTGAATTAGGACTGCTTGTTATTGTCATTGTTCTCGGACTCGCTTGGGAGGGTCGCGACCTTGATTCGTATCAACAAGGATTCAACAATTGGCATGTCGACGGGAGCACGGAATGGCCGTTCCAAGGCTGCATAATATCATACAGTACGTCAGGTAAAACAACTCAGTCAGTGGTGGTAGTACGTATGCAACAGGGTATCCGATGATAGTCGTTAGACAACACAATAAAAAACCAAGACAGAAGAACTGGCGATACACTAGTGCATTTCCGAGTACAAGTATACGGGGCCCATCACCGGTGGAATAGTTTGCGTATGAAAGCAGAGTCTCTTCCCTGTGTAAAGTGACCGTCGTCTCGTGAGATCGATCGAGGCAGGCTTGGTCTGAACAGTTCATCGACAACATCCGAGTCTGAAATCGGCGCCATTCTAGAAACCTGCATCTACACAACTACTCAGTTCGATGACTTCGGATGGCGAAACGTACTAACCTCCTCCGGCATCACATACTCATTGAACACTAGATTCCTAATCTTCGGTCGCTCAGGGAAGTTGTAATCGGATGTCGTTTGACACTGTAGTTGGCAATGGGTCGTGCTCTGGATGAATCTCCCAAACATGTTGAACTTTCCCCAATGAATCCTGTTGGTCTCGGTAGGGCTAACGTCTGGGTTTCCCTCGTGAGCGCGGATGAGATCCGACATATGTACTTCCCTACGAAACGTCTGTTTTAGCTGTTCACGCTTATTAACATAGGACACGCACAGGGCAGGAATGCATGCCCCTTTAGTGTTTTTTAGCGCCATCCGATAGGCTTGGTGAGCACCTCTGTGTTGGAGCAGGACATCCCAGGACAAAAGATTTTTGTAGTGATCTGGTGTTTTGGTTTTAAATATCTCCATCGTATCATCGCCTTGGAAGGTTGAATTATTTATTCCAGCAACGAAGGCACGGAGGGCAGAGTAATTGTTCAAAGCACGCAGCTTGTGGGCAATATCAACAAATTTCTCGATTTGCCTCGCTCGATTCTTGGGTTTGTCGTGACACAAGATCAGAGAGACAACCCTAAGAAAATATTTAGATGCAGACAAGGCTTATTTCTTGTACTCACCAATCCGCAAGATGGTTTGAAATAGTGTTAAATCGTGAGATAGAGTCAGATTCGGGATCTTTGCGACCAGGAGTGAGCGTATACCGGAGCCAGTGTCTCGGCTACGACACCAACGTGTTAAAGTTGGAGAGCATACCTCGCAATTGACATACCTCTATTTCCATAAATAGCTTAGCTTCAACACGAGTAATCTCTTCAGCGATCTCGGAATAGTCGTAGTTCTGTAACTCTAATGACTGGCGATTCAGTTCTTTGAGAAGCTGCTTCGGTGATATCTCGGTGGCGTCAGGTGGATTCGATGGGATAACGGGCATGATCAATGCCCTTGCGCTCAAAGGTAAGCTTTGTTTACGCTCTCTTAAATTCGAGCCAATCGAGTTGTCATGGGAGGGTGCCACAGAAGACAAGTGGGATGATGCCGAATTCGTAATTACTGCGAGTGATTCGTCTTCACCATCCGATATACTATAAGGGTCATCAGCGTCGTCAAGCAGGTGGTCAGCCTTGTGCGCCCAAGCTGAGTCAGAATCGATGATGCTCGGAAGGTGCTCCAGAAAGGGAACAAAGTCGGATCCGTAATGCATCAGATAACTCTTCCCAGTGATGGATTTCACCAAAGCGCTCAAAGCGCCTGCTGCGCCTGGAGCAGCAAAATCCTGGGGATAAGTGTGCATCCAAGTCTCGAGCAGGCGGCAAATCCTGTATGGGAGTGATCAGATGCTTGCAGAAGAATACCAACCCACTCCCACTCACCTCATCTGAGCATAGCTAGCAAACATAGGATCGCCTAATGAATTGTCGAGCTGTCGCATGCGCTTTTGCATAGCCAATAAGATACTCCGAGGGCTAGCAAATCTTCGATAAGTGAGCAAAAAATGCGCAATGAAGGTTGGATCTAAATTTCAAAGTCAGGAGAAATGCAATAGAAACAGCCTCAGGAGCTGACCATCCCCGCTGACTGCAAGAAAGAGAAGCTTGTCAAGCAACTCGTCCAGAGTGGCATATTGAATTGATCGTCTTTTCAGAAACAACCTCGGTCAAAGCAGGGCTGAGCAGAAAATCGATACGTACGGCTCCTTCTCTTTATTCAAATGGCGATCGTCGTCGTCAAGCCCGTTCGGTAAATCACCTTTTACTAGATGCGAGGAAGGTGACTGCAGGCTGTTACTCGCCACAAGGCTAGCGACACTCCGCGCGTTTGATAATTTGCGTTCATTTGAAGTGAGAGACTTTGCGATTTCGTGCTCCGAAAATAGATCTGAAGTTGAGCGAGCACGCGTTGGAGACGTTGCCAGTGGAGGAGGCGGTGATGGGAGGGTAGACGTTGGTGAAAGTCGAAAAGAGCTTGCTTGTGATGCAATGCGAACCAAAGGGACAGAAGACGTAGTAGGCGTCGTCGAGGTAAACTCTCGACTTTCAAAAGAGAATAAAGAGAACAACGTTTCCGGTGACGCAGGATTTCGAAGGTCAGTGTCTACACATAGCCCAGTTGTAAGTACAAATGTTTGGGATGACGTGCGAAGACTTACGTGGCACTCTTATGATGGATATCAACAGAAACCTGAATGCCTTCCTAATCTTCCCAACATCTCCGAGATGATTCACTTGCACCAGGCCGACATCGTGCTGCTGAAACAAATCCAAAGACGACTGAGGATCAATGACTACTGGGAGATCCGACTTTAGAGCGACTGCAACGATAGGGAACTTGAACGGATGTATCAACCCTAGAGACGAATTGAGCGGCCATAAAGAAAAACCCAAGCATAGTACTTGGCTCACGGAGAAAGTTGGGAATGGGGACGAATGACGACGCATCCCCGCTATCATAACATATAAAGATACCATCTACCCGGGGGGGCGATGTCAACCTTGTTATGTCCAATTCGTGGATCACAATAAAGACACTTGGTGACTCCCGTTGCTTTACCCAGTCAAGTCGTCTAGTATCTGAGGAATGTGAGAGATAGACTAATGGACGAATAGTCCTATTACTTACAACGGAAGGGCGTGGAAATTGAACTTCCTGACATAGCAAAGAGTGCGGTGAAGTCTTCAACACCATAACCCCTCGCATCTTCTGCGACAAATGTAGACTTTCCACAACCAGGCGTACCCACGACAGCAATGGAGATCTCCTTAGGGAACGACTGCGTGGCCTCAGTTCACTTGGTGATCCATTGATCTAGCTTGGCCCTCACCATTGGCTCAACCGTATCGGCTAGAAGGCCCCTGCCTCCAGGGCTGGCCTGTAATCCGAGGCTACCACTTCTGACACGACCAGATATGACCTCTGTGAGGGAAGAGTGTCGTGGAAAAGACTGGAGGGAGGTAGTGGAATGCAATCGCCGGGCATCATCGTATGGGATGGGATGGGAAACTTGGTTTGGCAAGATATTCGTTGGGACAGGTGGCGGTTGGTTACGAGCTGGAAGCTTGAGGTCGCCGGGAGGACATGATTGTCGAGCCTGTTCTTTACCTTTCACCGAGCCTCTCCTACTTTTATCGCCCACCTTTTTCAAAGGTTGCCAGGTCTCGGATCCAAAAAATTTCTCCACAGGTGAGTTGAGGCTGTCGCTCCTAGCACTTAAACTCATGCCACGACTCCGAACGTACAATGGAGCAGCCTCCGCTGCATGACGGCGTGCGGAATCGAGAGACAGCTCTGTTCGGCGAGCTCCAGATGAATCAACCGGGTCATGAGTGATGGGCCGAGGTCGCGAAGTAGACGGGGTGGACGAGTTCTCTCGCTCGTAGCTGATGAAGGAATCGACGGAGACGGACTTGCGGAGGCTTTGCTGTGGTGGGCGGGGAGTGGAAGGAGCGCGAGCAAGTGGGGTTGGACAAGCTGTAGGTTGGGAAGAGAGAGTAGAGGGATTCGTATCATGGGGCACGGACGATGGAGAGTGCTGTGAGTGAACGGGATCGTGGTCGCTCTCGTCGGGCATCCGTATGGGGGGGAGGGTCGGGATGGCAGGTAAAGAGAGAGGCGTCGAGCTGGCGGTTGGAGTAGACATGGCAGATTCAGATGGCAATCATGAGCGTGAGCGGTTCGTCGTTGCGGGGGGTAAACAAATCGTTCTGGTTTCCACTAGGCGGTAAAGACGAAGTGTATGGCTGACTTTTTTTAGTTATGAGAACATCAGAGACGCCCGCTTCAGCCTACTCATGACCCCCAGTAGCCCCAGAGTGTTGCTCGTCGTGAGTGCACCTTGATCCACTCTCGCCCCCACCAAACCACTCATCCGCCCCCACCAGAACGACGATGGCCCGCCAAGTGCAGAATCGCCTTACATCTTTGGCCTTTATCAGTACCTCACCAACGACCTCAGTGAGTAGCCGTCATTTCCCCCAGACTGGCGTCCATGACAACCTCCCATGTCACCCACCTTAGAATGGAACGTAAGAGTTGTCATACCAAGCTCCCAGAAATCTTGGATTGGTTAGTGCGACGTGCGACGTCCTCATTGGATCACGAGCATCATCATATCGACGTCGAGCACATAGGGAAAGCATTCCTTATTACTGAAACTACCCGAGGTAGATATTTCTATCCAAGGCAGCCAGGTCAACGAGTCCCGTCACGCCTTTCACTCCCCACTCATCCTTCGGTAGATGGTACAGAAGGTGAAACATCGGATACCTCCAGACGATTAAAAAAGTCAGAGATCGCAGAGTGGATTCTGCTGGACGGTGTACGGTCACCAGTCAATCAGTCTCGTAACCATAACTCACATCGCATATCGACCTAAAGACACCCGCGACTTGTACAAATGTTGCCCTCCACAATTTATATCCTGGAGAGATCGATCTCGTTGTATGTGCATATCCCCCACATCCACCCTATTTGACCTCCAACCCCACCCAGATTTCAGGACCAAACTTTGGCAGAAACACATCAGGTTGGCAATGTGAATCCCATTGGCCGAAAGTGGTCTCATCGTAGTTTATAGCCGCTTTTTCCCTTTCATCAGGCACTATCGGAGCAGCAATGTCTGGTGCACTTTCTCGTATACGTGCTATTGCAATCTCGTATGGCAGTGTACTCCATCCTACGCCCGTCAGTCTGCATGAGCCTGCACACAACCTTTCCGTCCGTATCGTGGAATATTTATGGACCAATTGGGGAAAGGTCCCAGACGGAGTACCTGATGACGAGGTCGACCTCTACAATGTGAACATTCCCATGATCCATAAACTCGCGGATCCTGAGGGCTTGCAAGTATACTGGACACGCATCTGGCGTAACTCGTACGGCCGCCTCTTCAAACACGTCCCAGCAGTCGATGGGACTCAAAAGGAAACACCCTCAGGTAGCATCTCCGCGGGCAGTGTAGCCCACCCAAACACTTACCTCGCGTTCGAGTTCGCCCCTGACATGCAGCCTCTTATCAGACCAGATTTATCAATTGTACCCTCGGGAACAGATACCTGGGCATTTGGGATGGGTCACGCTAGCATTACTCCCATGAGATCCACTTTTGCAGAGGTCGGGACACAGGGCACAGGGGACCTACGAAAGGTGAGACTGTAGGATAGGGTTGTCTCGTTCTGATCTACCGAGCATATGAGAGTGGGGTATGACAGACTACATTCCATTCAGCGTCATTATCATGAAATAATAAATGTCAACTTGATCGTTCGCAGGGATCTACAGTAAAGACAGCAAAATCTGCAAGGCAGCTACAGTTGCCACAACATGTAATGTCGGCAGTAGGTCAATGGAGCATCGTCGCACTGAATTGGAGGTATTAGCAGACAATGTTGCTGCCTTGTAGACTTTGAGGGAGTTAATGATCCACGAGGCATTCTGGAAATGGTTCACAAAGGTAATCTCAAGCGAAAATACAGTACCTACCACAAAATTCGATGGGTCCATTAATATTCCGGTACAAGTCCCAGGGCATCCGGAAGTAGAATAGGAGTTACCAGCCCAGTCACCTTGTTTGGACAACTTAGCCGTGGAGCCCTCTTGAAATGCTCAGGATTCTTACCACAAAATGTAATGTCTAGAGACAGTGAGCCCAAAAAGTATGACCAATTCTAGAGGGCATACCGAAGATAATCGAGTGGTTGGCGAAGTATTTCGGAATGTCGCAGTTCCCTGGAGTGAGCGCTGCGACGGGCTCCCCCCAGTTTGAGGGGTTTGGTAAACCCTGAGAGATATCTTGGGGAATGGCAGCGCGATAGAACGACCCTGAGCTAAGGTCAACCTTCAAATAAAAACGCGAACTGTTACTAGCTGACAAACTGCAATCCCATTTGTGTCCCATTTCATCACAAACACGCCACCATTTTGCGAATCAAAATATGGACCATAGGATGCCCTGCTCCACTCCGTGATACCGCAACCAGCGTTGTTATTAGCCAGTGCGTCGCATTGTAAGTTGTTTACGCCATTAGTTTGCTGAGTAACGTTAGCACGCCTGGTCAAACTGTCCACCGCTACCTTACTACGATTGTACCCGTGAAATTGGCCGTGGCCGTTAGGTTGCACCCTTCGTGAAGCTCAGCAAGGATTGTGCCATTTTCATTGGACATACCTGGAGCAGTATGCCATGTGACTTGGTTGTGCTCGTTGTCGTGTACACCCTCAATAATGTCTATTTCGCCATTCTTGAGCAGAGTCAGAAGTAACCCTCAAAACGACCAGCATACATACCCATGGCCAAGTGCCATCTCCCAAGGTCCTGGTAGCGGTACGATGTCAGGAGGATAGCTTATGAAGAATGCTTCGTTGAGTACCAAAACGCAGGCCATACACCTATAAGACAGATTGGAGAATGCATCATGAACTAGATAAACAACAGACCGCAACCCCATGGTGCCATGTCAAGATCCAACACAAAAAGGCCGGTGTTATAGGTGGCCTGACTGGAGATGCGCACACTAGGATACTACATCGGACACGTGTCCTCGAGTTTTTGTGAGTCCTTACCTGCTGCGGTTGACACCCTCCGCCAGCCAAGTAGTGTTGTCACCTTTCATGATAACCTTGTCATTGGATGTTACATACGCTAGGCCTTCGGCGAACGCCGTCTGTCGATCGACGAAGCTAGGAGAGGTTTTGTTTCGAACTTGACTCATGAACGAACAGACTCACGTCACTAGTCCGCTGCAAGGCTCAAGCATCAGTGCCAGCTACTTCATGAGGAAAGCTGTGCGCGAACTTGGTAGGATCTGTACCGGTGTAGAAGTCAAAGGTGCTTGAGGAAACGACTCCGTTAGCATGGGACGGCTCGACTGAGAAGCATACGTCGACACACTCGAAAAAGCTTTGGCCTTCATAAGTGTCTTCGATCACCCACAACGTCGTGTTTTGAACAGAGGCACGCCTTGACGGACCAGCATACGATGTACCGATCTCGGATGAACCAGGAGAGGCCGGATGCACGAGACCCGCATGTGCCAATAGCACCATCGCGAAGGTGCGTAATAGCGACGCAGATGATGGCCCATTCAACCGGGGGTATCCCATCTCGTGGTGGATTCAGAGAACGATGTTGGTCCGTCTGTGCAATTAAGTTAAGAGGGATCTCACTCTTGGCACCGCAGCCATGTACCGTAATCAATATGTACACGCGGGAGACATGAGGCCATTCGGTCTACTCAAACGGTTTGTAGCGCCGATTTTTCCCACTTTCCATCTACAACCCAGGAAAACTCAGAAGCTTGCGCCCTAGATATAAATGCGACACATGGTTTTTATCAACGCTATGGGGACATACAGCCATACCATACATGGTCGTAAAATGTGTGACATGGCGAAAACAGTTTGCATACAATCACCGGTAGCGACGGAGACTGAGGGTGTTGTGTCTTTTCCAAGTCGAGCGGGCCGGCGTGTGGTTGAAGCGATGACCCTTGCCCAGCCCGCGGTTCTGCATGATGAGACCTGAGTAAACGTTGCTGTGGATAGAGGCCCAGGACGAACCTGCTTGCCGATGCTAGTAAGTCCACGAGCCTCGCGGCGTTTGTGCACTGGCTTCGTGATCCAGTTAATGTGCGGGTCCCGGCGAATCTGAACAAGATGCTCAGTGTGGTTGCGGGAAGGCTGGCATAGGGTCTCACCGCCTTGTGACTGGGGTCAACGAGAATAACCTCGTAATATTTGTAAACACCATCTTGATTAATCCAGTACGAGTTCAAAACACGCAAGTTGCCACAACGGCGACCAACACGCTCCTCTGCGACGCTTCTCAAGCCCCGCTGGAACTTGAGGTGGTTAACACCCTGGCGAACGGGCTTGCCATAGGTAGCACCTGATGTGCATCATGAAGGACCACAAGCACGCGAGGAATAGTAGAGCATACCCTTCGGGACAGGCTTTTTGCGGTTACCCCGCCTGACTCGCACGCGGTAGATAACATAGCCTTGCTTGGCTTTGTAGCCCAAACGGCGCGCCTTGTCTGGACGAGACGGACGAGAGGCCCGGTGTATAACGTTCAACTGACGGTACTCCCAGCATCTGTCAGGTCGCAGTTAGGTTGGTCGAAGGAGTGATGGTTGTCAGGCCCACCGAACACGGAGGAGGAATCGCAGTACGTCGGATTGCTTTTTCTTGTACAATTCGCTGATGTATTTGTAGGCACCCATCTTGAGGCTGGGAAATGGAAACGGTGGTCAGAATAACAGCTTGGGCATCCGAAAGAGTGTAGCAACATCCACCCTTGTTCTCTGAGATCTGAAGCCCGTCTCAAAGGAAGAGTGGACTTGAAGCATGCACTCCACGACCGGATGTGAATGGATACACAGAACGCACCTCTCGAAGGAGTCTTGACGCGATGGCGGCGAGGTGTCCCAAGCCTTGGAGAAGGACAGCAACTTCCGGACATCGCCGGCACAGCGGGAGTTGCCGATGGCTAAATGCGTCACAATTGAGTGCTTGAGCAACAATAAGCAGCGTTGTACTCCCCTGTTACCAAGGTCCCCACTTAAGAGCTTGCACGATGTGGATTGTTAATGTGACACGTTCCTACGCCCACTTTTTCCATCAAAGATAGCACCCATTCTACACGCACAGTCAGTATGACCTGGTGGGGTATCGACGACCTTCGTGGCTACATGAAAGATGCAGTGCTCCCCGAACTGAAATACGGGAGCCAGGATCTAGCTTGCCCGCCTGCCGGACACAAAAGTCATCGCAACACGCTTTCCACTCGGTTTAGGAAAGAAAGACACCTGACTTCGATCCACTGTTTAGACAACACGTTTGACAACCTGGTCTGCAACTGTCAGCTTCGTCATGATGTGCTTGATACACGATGTTTACTGACACCATTCATCTACCACTTTAGGGATCACGGCGAACATACCAGACACATCCCTAGGCCTAAGCTTAAGAGACCAGGACGAGCGAACTGGGGAAGTTTTGACTGTGCCTTCAGCTCGGAAATTCAGAATAACCTTGGCCCTACCTGCACCAGTGACAGAGTTCAACCGGTTCGCCGTGCTATTCTTGCTCTTTCGCTTGTAAGACTCTGAGCTCCCCTTCTAGGCTTTGGGCTTGGATTGATCATTTCCCCCTGAGGACTGTACAACGTATACTGCATATTCTTTACCCTCAAAGTAGGGACTGGGGTTTCGTGTCAGAAACACAATCACGTTACGACGATCACATCTTCAAAGAATTTTACTTTACCCGTACAGAATGCCCGTCAACCGCAGAGATTGCTTCGAACTCTGTACTGGTTGCTTGTCAGCCCCCGTGGGTGCTCTCTAGTGAAGATATGTGGCAGTTTACTGAATTGCAATCTGTAAGTTGTGCCCAGAATATCACGAATAAAATGAGCTGATCATCCTAGCTGCCTGTGGGTAATACCCGCTTGCGGGGAAAAGAGCGTCTCTGGTGCAAGGTCCATAAGCCAACCTCGACTGTTGATGAAACTCATTCGTCTTAGATTTGGGACTTGTGTGTCCGCAAACAATGTTTCCATTTTATCGTGACCTCTTATCAACAGTGGGCATTTGGAGTCTTTTCCGATGGTAACGTGCACAAACTTACCTTGCTCTCTTTATTAAGATGATCACTAGGATGGACGAGCGCTTATATTTCCCCACCCCTCGATGCGCGAGCAAGACAGCCCACTGTTATGCACGCCATCTTATATTGGCTGGCTTCCGCACTCGACATCGACGACGGCTACTTCCCGCCGAGCGTAAGTGGGGCCCATTTCTGGTTAGTTAGCCTTTTCTCATCGGTTCTCCGATCCAGCTACCGGAACCAGTTGAATATGTGATGGGTCAGTTTGACATACCACCATCCGAAACCTGCGATCCGGATACCGTTCAAGAGTCGTTATCAAGTTGGGCAGGACAAAGCGATGGTAAATTTACCTCGAATCGACACATCGTGAGGCTAAGCTATGATTAAATCTTGCTACAGAAGTTTCACGGTCTGCCCGTGCAGACCTGCATGTTCCATTAGGTATATCCGAAAAAGGTGATGACGAAGATCCCGCATCCGAAACATACGTTAAGCCGAGGGACCTAGCCGAGACCCGGCAGATGGTCGAACGATGGCGCGCGACGTTACCAATGACGCGTATGGACCGGGGAAGGGGAAGAATAGATGTGCAAGCGCCTTGCAAACAACTCCCTGGGTCTGACCCTGACCTAATATCCCCGTTGTCAGTCGATCTCTTTAAGGATGCTGCCTCTACTACAGCGTCTTCGGACTGTACGGAAGTTGGAAATAACAAGGGTCACTGGCTAGTAAGCATCAAAAGAAGATAACAGGGACCAGCTAGTGCAACGATTGTCGTGGCTGTACATGGTACAACTACATCCGACTGAAGAAACCTAAATGCTGTAAATCCAACTACGCATATTATGATCTCCGTACCCTCTTTCTTGTGTTGAACGTGATTGCATCCGCGCAATACATGTGAGCACGCCCGAAAGCCAGGTATAAAGGGGCCTCAACATTTGTCGGATGGTATGTCCGGGATCCTAGGCAGTACCTTCGCCGTCCGAGTGCGACAAAAACAGCGTCCGTTCAACTAATGGAGCCGCGTGATCGGCCCCTCGGTTGTCGCGCGTGGGTTCAGATTAATCCTCCGGGTAATAGGGGTGATGTCTTTTTCCCCTTCGACCTTCATCAAGATGAGACAGGCCCCCCAGACTGATGCATTAACTTTGAGAAATGCGTAGAAGATGTTCGATGGAGGGGGAACCGCCTCTCGATCCGGTTCCTGAAATGCCGTTTTTCAAAGAGCTTAAAATATAGTAGACGCGGTGTGCTCCGATTGTCGAATGATCCTTGGTGATCATCTAGAACCGACGACACTTCGTAGCACTCCCAGCTTTGTGTACGCCGGGGGGGGGGTGTTCAAATATATTCTATGGGGATGACATTCGGCACGATCACCGCTAACAAGACCTCTAAAAAGTTAGCGTGGCAGAGCGTAGAAGGGCAGAACTTACGCGGAGGAGGTTCCACACTACCAGTAGCAAAGGAAGCGATTCCGGGCACGGGCTTCTTGTCCACCGAGGGGGTGCTGCGAGCCATGCGTGGTAAAATATGAATATGGTGAGAAGAGAAGAATAGATAAGGGTCCAAATGGTGACTCCCGGGTCATTGATGCGATCTACCGACTATCCGCTCGGGCTCATGGGATTGGTTGAGTCATGTTCCAAAATTCTCGTCAAGTCAGTAACCCACAACAGGACACAAGATTATGTTGCAAACAAGAAGATATTATTCCTGTATGATACTGGTGGCAATCGCTTCGCCAAGATCATATCCAACAACAAGACCCATACCAATCGATTCCCTAGACCATGCGAGTGAGTGAAATAATCGTACGAACAGATTCTTGGACGACTACATGCAAGCCGAGGCCACAGGTGAAAATATTGCCGTGTCTCTTCGAATAGAGTGCCTGACCTTTGCTGATCGTGAGACGAGTACGGTTCAATGCAGTCTGGGGCTCACCGAGGAAAACTGCATCCTGGTTGCGAAAAAATGCTGGCAAGCGTGGTCCCAAGTTTACTGGCCAATATCCCACCAACAAGAAGAGTCCAGGCGCTGTTTAAGGCGATTCAGATATCAAGAGGCTAAAGTCGGTGTTGGAAGTCCCGAGCTCTCGAGACGGTCGGGACTTGAGAGGAACAACGATGCGCTGCTTGAACGTAAGCTCGGAGCCTTCACGAAGAAATGTACTATGATAATGGGCTGGTAGTGTTTGTAGAACGCTCGCAAGATCGAGCCGTGCATGCGAGCAGTCACCCGACTTGAATTAATCGGGCGTTATCAGATAAATTTGGGGCGAATGACGACTAATCCATATTACGTATCCAATTCCTTATGATGACCACCTCCTACACGTAGAAGCTAGAGTGCTGCCGCACAGTCCAACCGGTAGTTGAGCTTCACGCTATTGGTTACACTAGTCTGCGAGATTCACTCACGTAGCTCCGCTTGCTCGCCCGCAGCCACATGCATGTTGCTAGTAGTGTCATGGCGCACAGTCCAAATTCCACCCACCCCACAACCTCCACAGTAAGGGTTTCTCTGCAACTGCTGACACTGCTTAGATCTTGGGATTGAGAGCATGGCGAACTTGGGTTCACGAACCCAGAGGAACCTGATATCCAATTGCAGTCACCCCCAGTCCGTGTACCATGCATCGTGCCCGCGGCAACTCCCTGTTGCAAAACAGTCTTATTAAATACTAGTCAATGCGTAACTGGCGAGCGCGCTTACCCAAAGCACTGTAGTGATAACTAGCCAAATGATGGAGCTTGCTATGCTAGCAAGGAAGTGCACGGCACCATCCACAATCCAAAGGAGGTAAGCAGTGCCAAATATTGTCGTCCAGACGGCATTGAACTCGAACAGAATCAGTCTACACTAGACCGTCAGTGACGCTTGAAATCCTACTTAGAGGCACGCACAGCGAATGATAGCGAGCGCTAGGCCAGTTGTGATTTTCGTTTCCCGCGCTGATCAGGAAAGCCGTGAGCCCCAGCTCAGCCATCGCACAAATCGTTATGAGGACGAAAAGGAATGGGTGGTAATGGGTCTTGATGTAAGGCATTCGTCAAAACCTTCCGGAAGAGTCCAGGTCAATGGCTATGAGAAGACAAGGCGTAAGTATGGGCTCGAATTATTGAAGGTCTCGCACATCGTGGTACGGTCGTGATGTCCATGCGAAAAACACGAGGTGGTCGCCCAAAAACCAACCGAAATACATGCGTACCACGAACACAGACCAATTCACGCCGGATCTAGGCGAGCCGTCGTAACATGCGTATGTAGCATGTTATGGGTTGGGCGATACGTGTCGCTAAGTTCAGTCGTACTGGTTATTATAATCCAAGGTAATCGATGTCATTATTTATCGCCGCAAGAATCATAGTTTTAATGCCAGTCTCGCAAGGCTGAGAGCGCCCTCTCGCGTTTTATTTCCTACCGTCTTAGGATTAGGTGTACGAGTGAGACAGATCCGAATACGATGACTTGCCTCCTATAAAGCCTGAGGCATGTACAAATATACAGCCATCAATCCCAGTTAGCTTGGATAAATTGTCATCTCGATGGCCCCTCCACTCCTCCGGAAGTGCCTTGCGGCTTACGAAGCTATTAGGGGAAATAGGGACGGCTTGAACGCGCCAATTCGCGCTGGTTTCGTCAGGGTAAACAATATAGAGTGGAAGACCATCGCCGGCAATCCCTTGCTCCACTTCAAGCTCGAAGAGATGTTCCTGTGTCTTACATGAAACCTAAACGGCTGTCCATATGCAATGTAAATCCTACCTTCCACGGGACAAAGCGCTGAAAGAGAATGATCCTACCATTTGAATCCTCGCCGTACCGTGTAGAGAGAGCAGAAAAAACGAAGTCTCGTGCAGGCAGCCAAGCGTCTGCATAATACTTCAGTCTTCCGAGAAATTCCTCGCCAGTAAGACGTGAGGCATTGGCGAAACATGACTGGCAAATAGATAAGAAGAAGCATGAGAACGTGTACTTCTACAAACGTCGATGACTTGTGAACCACTTGGTTCATTCCATGAAGGGTTGAGCCAGCTGACTCGGTTTGATAGATCGGTCCGATTGCTGTATCTAGGTTGTTCCTGGGGGGAATACTGTGATATGCCGTTGTCGATGGCATCTATGGCCTCAATGAACTCCTACCAGGACATGAGTTATCGAACGGACAGTGGTACGTCAAGATTCACCTTGTATACTTTCAACCAAAGTATGTAAACGTTTGGATGGTCAGCTTCGATACCAATCTGAGAAGCGATGATTTCCTTTCCAAAATGCCTACTCTGATGGTTGAGTTACGCAGTCACTGCATGAAGATCTTGCACACACTTGTAGATGAGGCCGGCGGACGATAACTTGGTCGCGAAACCATGTCCGAATACTTCTTGGAACCCCCTCTGGTGATGATCAAAGCGCTGTTTGCTTTCATCATATTCCGCGCCGACATCGACAACGATGTCGCATGCATCTAGAACAACCGGATCCCTACTGCGCTTTACATCTACAAGGTAGTTGAGAATGAGGAAGCTGGAGCTCTTCTTGCAAGGGTACCTGCGGCCCGATATGTTTCTGTGAGGCGCAAGAGAAAAACAGCTAGCGCTTCATCACAGTGAAAAGTCCCGTCATGTGTTCCTATCGTCTGCAAATGGCTCATGAGGCTGGCGTACCACGAGAACGTGGTAACACCACTAGACCTTGACATCCATCCTTTGCTTTCTTACGGTTGGTTGTACTTGAAGAGAGTGAATCAGCGTGGGAAACCCGACACGAAGTTGATGAGATCTCCTTGAAAGGACCAATGGCGACAGCCGCCAGCCTCGGCCAGCTCGAAGGTCCCGGTGATGTCGATGAGGAGTCGAAATATTCCAAAGTTAATTCGAAGAGGGATCTACCGGATGCTGTGCTTTACAGTGTATACACCAACTATTAATCATGGAGTGGTAGTGGTTGCAAGCTGAGGTCCACGAGGTAGAGTAAAATGTCAAGGAGAGGAAGTAGATATCATGTCGGATAGACATATGAGTGTCTGCAAACCTAGCACAGTCCAAAAGAATCGAGGAGCTCCATCAGGAGTCCAGGAAGCGTCGTATGCAATAACCGAGGACCGAGTACATGACCACACTGCGGTCAAACGAGGACCAGAGCCCCCCCGACCGCACAGCCTACCAATCCAAGCATTCCAGCGCCCCAAATTGCTTCCGCGCTAGAAATGTAGCCGTCCGGTGGGCCATATATGCCACCGGATGCAGAAGCACCTGGGCTTGGCGCGCCGTTGGGTCCCCCACCGTTTGCACCGGCGACAGTGGAAGGAGCGGTTGGGAGGATGGATGTTGTATTGGCAGTGGTAGTTGCGTTGCCGGAAGAGGTAGCCGTGATATTTGCCGAACCTGAGATGCTGCCTGACCCCGTAGCAGACGCATTCCCCGACTGACTGGCCGAGCTGGGGGCAGCGGTGATAGTAGTTTGCGAGCTGTTACTAGAGTACGGTTAGGACGCAGCAATCCCGCATGATTGGAAAAGTCGATACTTGCGAAGACTAGAAGTCAAAAAAAAAAAGTGAATGGAGCTAGGGGATGCAGGGAAGCGAAGGAATACCTGAGCAGCAGAGAGGATTGGCAATGCCAGAGAGAGAAGCAGGACCGAAAGTTGCATGACTAGAGCGGGGACGTGGTGGTCGCTAGTTGAGCAGTGTGGGAAACTAATGAAGTCATGGGGGGGTTTTGATCTCATCGCGGGGGGGTGTCAGCCTCATCCTCCTCGATCCTCTGGTCAACTGCCATGTACTCCCTTTTACCGCAAACCGTCCACCTCGTCCTCCAGCATATCTCCCCTCTCACCGACCCTCTCCCGCCCCATCTCATCTCCGCCCCTCTTCGCCAGCGACACCACTTCCTTCAACTATCACCCTCCTCCCCTGTCGAGTATTTGTGTTGGCCATCGCCTGACAACGCCAACATCATCGACATCCTTGACCACCCGCCATTCTTGTTTGATCAGACCAGCTATCTAACGCGTTACACATCAGACCCCGAATCCATCTTTGCGCATGCACAGGTGTCCTCCGGTGCAAAAGGGTTGCGCATGCTCTTCCATTGGGACGACATCCACGGTTGGAAATATCACGATCTCCGGTTGATGCCATTCCCGTCATCCTCGTTTTCAACTCCGGAAGAGTCCCTTGCCACCAACTCTGCTCGTAGGAAGAGCCCTCCGCGACACTCGTCCCTCGACCTCGTCGTTGAAGCCGACCACACCAACGGCGACGGCGACGATTCTTACTGGGATGCCTACGGGGCGGCAGAACATGATCTGACCTCTCCCTCACCGCTCCAAAGTAATTCAAAGCCCGAGACTGCCGACGGAGAGGCCGCGTATTGGGCGCAGTATACGTCTGTGCAAGGTCGCTATTTCCGTTCTAACGCCTCCTCAAAATGTTTCCAGCTCATTCTTTGTCACCCTAGGTTCTGCTGATTCCACCATACCTTCCCCGCTCCCAGTCAATTGCAAACTCCGGCCTGTGAATTCCCAAGGAACGGCCCTCCCATTTCCATCACACAATGGTCTAATTATTGATGCCGCGGACGATGCGATCCTTCCCCGCCCTCTTACTTCTATGCTAGGACCCCCATCCCCGAGCATCCTTGCACATCTTCTTAACACAATATCTCCCAGGAAGGACGTCTATTCTCCTGATATCGACGATCCATATTCATCGCAAACGCAGTCAACACACACCATCGACCCTTCACCAGAGCAGACTATCGAAGATTCTGAATTGGCCACCCCCCCGTTACCTAACGGATACATTCTTGATCCATCGATTGCCTCCCCCAATACAGTCCAGGTCGACGAAATTCCACTTTCTCAATACCGTCCTTGCCCTCTCAGTGGAGCAGAGGATAAAGCACTCACAGATAGTATCAGGGGACTTTACTATCTCTGGAAAGCCGGAAGGAAGCAACCAGTTGAAAAAGACAAGACTGCCTTCCTACGGATTGTCCAGGCAACCATTGCGTGCGAATAAGTAGACCAACTGCCTATGGTACCTCCACGGACACAATCACACGAAAGATTGAATACAAATCGTTCCCCGTACGGTAATGAAGGATCATAAGATCTAAAGTTCAAGCGAAACCCCAAGCAACGAACCAAGTCCCACTACTGCAAGGTTGATCTGCATGATAACTTGTGGACCCTGAGGTGTGGATGTAGGAACAATAGATGCGGTTTGTGTTGAGGTTGGAACAATGGTGGGTACCAAAGAAGTTGTGATGGTGGCTGATGGAGTTGCCGATGACGAGGTAGTAGTCGTAGCGGTGGTTGAGGTAGGGGCATAATAAGTAGTCGGCGGTGAGGATGTCGAGCTTGACGTCGCTACATCACTATTGTAGGACCAGGATCCGTAAAGCTCTCCTTTGCCAAGCGGCGCAAAGTATTCGAAAAGACTTTGACTAAAGTCTAAACCACCGGGGGGGCAGCCAGCACACTAGCAGAGAATGATATAGATGACTCGTGCCAGGTTCGCAGGAAGGTCAACTTGCCTCATCCGTTATCTGGGCCTGTGCCGTTTTCCCGTCGACGGTAATTGTGATCATCTCAAAGCAATGGTGACCGTCACCATATTCCTGTGCGAGTCAGCACCACAAGCTCTGACCAAAATCGGTTCGGTCTGACTTACAGCAGAGTTCAATGCAACAATCTAGACAGGATGGGTGAGTGATTCGTCACGGAAACGTAACACATACGAAGTCGCTGGGAGCGTTCACAATGCCACACGCGCCTCTGATGGGAGCGAACTGAGTAGACGTTGTATCAGACAGAATATGTGGACTCACAGTCCGTCCGCGAAGTATGTGAAGGGGACATTTGCGTCTCTTTTAAGTTCTCTGTTGGAAATCTCGGACAGGTTGTTGGCGTGTCGATTCCGAACGCGAGGCTTCTCATGTCCGTACGAATGTTTGGCTTGACTTGGAGAGCAAGAGAGTAAAAGAACGATTGAAAGGAGAGACAGCAGATGAAACGAGCGCATACTATAACAGAGGTGCGGCCGATCACTTGGGTCCAAAGGATGGCCGAGCCGTCTGACTTTTTCCTAGTGACCAGATCTAAATAAGAGACGGATGTTTTCACGCTGACACGGTGCCTTGATTTAGCCGTCGGGTCATGCGTGGCGCCCAGTGAAAATTGGACATGTTGCGACCAGTATTTACCTGTATTTATCTGCAGAGATCTGAGCACTTGCAGGATGGATATTGCATTTAATGTAAAACATCCAGATAGTTTTCAAGTCACTGTATACAGGAAAAACCTATCATTTGTACTTGTGAACATTGAACATGTTTCCTGACATGAAACATAACCTTGCCAGGCAAGGTGATAAATAGATGTACAGTCAAAATTGTCAGTTGGCAGAAAGGTATATAGTTCAGGCTGGTCAAGTTCAAAGTGGTATGATTAACAGTTGCTACTGCCAGTTGTTCAATGTGAATCCTGGGCGACAGAGGACCACTACTTAATCCTCTTGAGCTAATGAGAGTGTCAATACCGAACTGAAGAAATGACTGTGATCTCACCCTTTGAGTCTGTCTAAAGACGCCACTATCAAGCGTCGTAGCTGCATCTGCGATGACATCAAGGCGCTTATTCTGAGCGTCCAGCTCCTGTCCCATAGCTGTCCCGAGGGATTTCAAGCTCTTTGTAACTCTGGAGATTTCGTCGAGGTTGTCATCTACCTCATCCTCGAGTTCATCGTCTGAGACTCCCGCTTCGAACTGGTAGCGCTTCCGCTGTTCCTTTCTTGCCGCACGCTGTTCAGGGTTTCGAAGCCTGGAACTGTCAAACCCGCCTGCACCAGTTAGCATGCTCTCGTCTTCATCCCGCCTCCCGTGGCTGACCGCCTGACCGAGACGATTCTGGGTGTCTCTGATGTCCATCATTGCCTGCTCTCGTTCACGCTTTTCATCCTCATAGCGTTGCTGTATTTTGGCCTCTTGAGCAGCGCGCTTAGTTTCCTTGTTAAAGGTTATCGCCGGACGAAAGATTGATCTATTGAGTTTCTTGAGTTCGTCAATTTGATCTTCTGCTCGCAAAGTATGAGTCTTGGACACATCGAGGTGGCGTTGTGTGTTTGCCAGTTTCTCTGCAAAGACGTGATTTTGAGCCAAGTTACATTAAAACGGTCGTACGCACCAGACTGGTCTGCGAGCCGGCCCAGAGTCCCCCTAGCAGTTTCTTCGGCCTCCTGCGCCATCCGAAGTGCATTTCTGGTAGAGGTAACGCTCTCCTGTTTGATAAATCTCGTCTGTTGCTTAATACCCTCCACGTCCTCCTCATTCTCCTCTCCAGGAGGAGGCTCCCTTCCAATCTCAGGACCGTCAAAGAAACGGCCGGACCCAGCTTTTTCTGGATTGTATCCAGCAAAGAGCTCCCCACGTGCCCGATCCAGTTGGGACTGAGTATCACCGGTAAAAGGTGGCTCGTCATTAATCACACCATGGGACTTTGACCTCCTCATGGTGCCGTATGGATCTGGTTCATCTCCACTAGTTACGTATGTGGAGCGGTAACTTGGGAGAGGCGAGGTGGCGCGCGATGAGCTGCGAGGTGCACCGAGCGATGGTGCAAGCTCGGATTGGACGGGCGGGATAAGTGGTTTATCTTTGCGCTTCCAGAAGGACATGCTGGGCTTCGTGAACGTCGTGGAACAGAAAACTTATTTATCAGGACTAGATTAGTCGGTCGCTACTCAATAATATCACTTGTCCAAAAAAAAAACCTTATCTATCACGTGACATGAAGGGACAGGTTAGTACTGACATGCAGTGTCTCGTTAGTAGACTGCTAATCATCACTGTCTCCTTCTTCGTCATAGCCTCCGTTTCCCATGGATGAGACCGGCATACCCTTTCCCACTGGCTTTATTTTCTTGATAGACACTTGATCGCGGAACCGAACTTTTGATGACCTGGTAGTTCCGTTCTGTATTCGAGGCGGCGGCTCAAAGAAGTCATTATAAAAGAGTTCTGTTGATGCTACTAGTGATGAACCGCAACCACCATCATCCGTTGTTACTCACCTAGACTGTCATCTGCGCCACTTTCTGTATCGTTGACCGAGCCAAAAAGATCCACCTCGAGTTCTTCTGCGGAATCTTCGTCCGCAACCAACGCTGTTTTTCTTTTGGATACATCATTTGTCTCTGCTTTGCTAGTTTCAGCATTGAAAGTTGCAAGATCGAAGAAGCCATCGTCAAGGACCGAACGTCCAGGGGAATATGACCCTGATAGGTCAAGCTTTTGCTGGCCACGAACAACGTCCAGCATTGAACTCGGGGGCACGTCGTCTTCATGGTCTTCACTTTCAGGAGTCTCGTCCTCAAGGTTGGCGACACCTTCAGCTGTTGAACTGCCATTCTCCTCTCCACTACTCAGTTCTTCCCACAGTTTCTCGCCTTCATCTACATCCATCTCTTCATCCTCTTCCTCTTCCTCAATTTGAATATCTTCACTGCTTTCTCCTTCCGGATCTGTACTCTCGTCTGTGTCCTTGCCTTGTAGGACCTTCAAGTTCTCGCATACCCGTGTTGCTCTTAGGTCTAATTGTTGCCATATCTGATCAGCGTTCATGTCCTCGATAAAGAGGGTTGGAAGCGGTGTCTCCTGGACGTTGATTTTCTTTGCGGGTTTTTGGATGGGGCTACGCCTTTGTGTCGAGGTGCTACGAAGCTGAGCCCTCGTCTGTGGCGGAACTGCTTGAGTGAGCGTAGCCAATAATACTTCCAGATGGGGCTTCGAGGATTTCTCCGTCTCGAGGGCTGGTCAAGGTTTCACTAAGCTCTCGAGTAACGTTCAAATAGGATAGGTCTCTCTCACCCCAATCGAAGATGTGTTTTGCTGCACACAGTGCAATAGAGCGAAGCTCGCCGCTAGGCCCTGATAGACATTCTATGTGGGAGCCAATGAATGTGGAGAGACGCTCCAATTCAGGTGGGACTGCTGGGCTCGGGTCATTCATATGGATATGAAGTCATTCGAGGAGCGCGAGACTCGATAATGTTTGTCATTATTTGGCGATACTTACTGCAGCTTTGGTTTGCTAACGACGGTACTCGTCCGCTGCCACCATGGATTTCATTATGACTATAGACTCTGATGACGAGAAGCGTGCTCGAAAGCGCAACGGAACGCTCACAGGTGAAGAAGAGGCGTACCACATGGATCATGATTTTCACTTTGATTTGTCGGAGGACCCATATGTAGGGCTTCCCCAGGCTGAACGGTCCCAAGATGTCGTGAAAAAAATATCTAAGCCTGTAGGTATTCTTTTCGATGTTTCTTTATTTCCTCAAGTGTATGTTAAAACCTATAGGATCCTGTGTCCGTAGACGAGATCATCGACGGACGGAAGTTAAAACGAATTAGCATGAAGCGTAAACGAAGCGACGAAGTTGACGTCCAAGAGGAAAATAGTCTAGAAAGCGATGGTTATGTTTCAAGTGATACTGGTGTCCTCCAGCGAACAGACGCTTCTCATGAGGAAGAAGACGAGGACCCGCTGGCAACATCCGACGAATGTTATGAGTTGGAGGAGCAACCCACTGGCACAGGGGACATGGATTATTCGGATTGTTCGGAAGTTGAGACACAGGCAGAGAAGGATCGCAAAGCAGCCTTCTTTACGTCCGAAGTCCCCCAAAACATCCATGCCTCCTTTTTGACGATGAACTTGTCGCGTCCTATTCAAAAGGCGCTCAACGCCCTCGGATTCGTTTCCCCTACCCCAATCCAGGCCGCAACAATTCCTGTTGCTCTTTTAGGTAAAGATATTGTTGGGAATGCCGTGACAGGTTCGGGAAAGACAGCAGCATTCATCATTCCCTTACTCGAACGTCTCTTATATCGAGAGAAAGGGAAACACGCAGCTGCGACACGGTGCCTCGTTCTTGTGCCCACACGAGAACTCGCCGTACAATGCCTAGAAGTTAGCTCTAGGTTAGCCGCTTACACAGACATTCGGTGCTGTTTGGCAGCCGGTCAGTGTATATCACTTTTGCGCTTGGGCCACCCATATTCACTAGTGTATTAGGCGGCCTATCTTTGAAAGCCCAGGAAGTAGCATTACGCACCTTTCCCGATGTTGTGATTGCGACACCTGGCAGGCTCATCGATCATCTTCGCAATTCACCTTCATTCACGCTTGATGCACTCGACGTCCTTGTACTCGACGAAGCCGATCGTATGCTTTCAGAAGGTTTTGCTGATGAACTGGGTGAAATTATCAAAGCCTGCCCCGTGTCGCGACAGACAATGCTTTTCTCCGCTACTATGACGGATTCGGTCGACGAGTTGGTCAAGGTGTCGTTGAACAAACCCGTTCGTTTGTTCGTCGATCCAAAGCATAGGACTGCCAAAGGCCTCATCCAAGAATTTGTGCGAGTTCGTGCCGAGAAGGAAGCGGAGCGGACTGCTTTGCTCGTAACTCTTTGCAAAAGGTCGTTTAAACATGGTGTCATTATTTTCTTCCGCAGTAAGAAACTTGCACACCAAATTCGTATTGTTTTTGGTCTACTCGACATGAAGGCTGGGGAGCTGCATGGGGACCTTTCACAAGAGCAGGTAAGCCGTTCATATTCTTTTCAGAGCATTAACAGAGGTACTTTTAGCGCCTTGAAGCGCTTCGCCTATTCCGTGATGGACAGGTTAACTTCCTTATGGCAACAGACCTAGCTGCTCGTGGACTTGACATCAAGGGCGTCGAGACTGTGATTAATTACGATATGCCTAACCAGCTAGCACAGTATCTTCACCGTGTGGGTCGGACGGCTAGAGCAGGGATGTCTGGTCGGTGCGTGTGGACCTCTCTGATCCAAGGCGATTCCCTAAACCAAGTAGTTCGTTAACGTTGGTCGGAGAGGGCGGTCGCAAGATGCTGAAGGCTGTTGTCAAGCACAGCAATGAGGAAGACAATATTAGACACAGAATCCTTCCGACGGACGTAGTTAATCGGTGGGCTATAAAAGTGGAAAACTTGAGACCAGAAGTAGCTTCGATCCTCCAAGAAGAAAAGGAAGAAAAGCAAGTATGTCTACTTTTCGTGATGTTCCCGTCAGTTTCTCATGCCAACATTTAGATACGACGGGCGGAGATGGAACTGAACAAGAGTCAGAACATGATTGATCACGAAGCTGAAATTTTTTCCAGGCCTGCAAGGACCTGGTTCCAAACCGAGAAAGAAAGATCAAAGGCGGCAGGTTTGACGAGTAATCTTTATTGAGGGAGTCGCACTGACTGGTCGTATCCTTTCCATGTATAGCGGCAAGCAAGCTACAACATGAACACGGTGACATAGTCACATCGTCGAAGAAGAAAACTACATCAGAGGACTCCCCCAAAGTTAGTCATGAGGGTTGGTTTGCATTATACCTACTGACGGTGTATTGTCTTTAGGCAAAGAGAGATAAATACGCAGGGCTATCCCGCAGGGCGAAGCGACGTAAAATGGCCATGGAGGTGGACAAGGAGATTGGAGGCAATGCTAGCCTCAATGCTGCCATCCGCTCAGCGAAGAGGGCGGCCAAACCGAGGAAGATTGGGAACGCTCCGAGCGAGGCACCCACACGACCGAAGCACGGCTCAAAGTCGAAGACGAGGTCACGCATGGCGAGCGCATTTGAGCAAGATTTATCTGTCAGGAAGACCCGTAGCGAAGGCATCAGAGCGAAAAAAGGGGATGCTGTTGGTGGAATGGGAAGACGGAAGGGCGGCAAGCGATAGTACAATCCATCACAAAGATGTCAGTGCGTTAGGAATATCGAGAGGGGCGAATGAGTCGGTTGTGCTGTATTTCGGAAGTGGTAGTAGGATCCAGCCTGTTTCGCGTGGCACCGAGGGCGCGCTGATTCATTTCGAATGACTTCACACCGCAACAGTCGTTCGCCAAAATTCAAACCAAATCTACTACATCGTGCTCATCGTGCTCCGCAATGGAAAGCAACGCGTTCGCGTCGCTCGCGACCCTCCGTTTACCTTCACCATGTCGGTTGCTCTTCGCAGCTTGTTGTCCAGACAAAGATCTGATCGTTCTGATATCACGACTTGGCGGACATGATAAACTGAGCCTTTGGAAACTACAAGGTCCAAAGAAGTGGGAGGTAAATGTCGGGGAAAATGATGATGCCTCAGCTACGGCCGCTGCTTTTGTGTGGAGTCCCAGCGGTGTGGTTCCATCCTTGTTCTCGCGCTCACCTTGACTTACGGTTATACTACCAGGTCAGACAATAGCAGTAGTTCGTGATTCTGCACATATAGCTCTTCATTCTGTTCAAGATGGGCATGTCGAACGTTACTTGTCCATACCTTTTCACCAAAGCGAGCCAACGATTCAAACCATTGTCGGGGTTTGGTGGTTCGCTGGTCACAACTCTTCCGCAAGCGACGTCATTCCCGACATATTCAAGCGGAACGGGGTGAAAGTAAGCTGTCCTTACAACATTGGTCAAAGACCTCATCAGTTGTCTAGACTGGTTCGGCACTGTCTATTCTTAAAACGATGCCCCTACTCGATCATCTGAAAGAAAGCGGTGAAAATATGACGTGGGTCAATCTGATTGATTCCAACATATTGTTGACCCCTTGTCTAGTGCAACCGATCTATTTGCTTTTCAGGGCACACAGACACGGATTTCCCCGCAGCAGTCGATCCCAGCGGTAATTAGGCAGTGGCCAGCTTTGGTCCCATCCTTGGAGGATGCATCCATTGCTTCTTCAAGTCACGTCGCTCATGGCAAAATGGAAGAGTCGAACGAACAGGCACGAGAAGATGAAGATAGCTTACTAGCACTGGTTGACGAGCAGGGCGTTCTTCATTGTTTCTTAGATGGAAGTTATTTCCTTGGTTCTGTGGCTTTACCTGATGGATTGCCCTCTGCTACTTTGTTCAAACACCCCTACAAACCATTGATTTTTCTCCACCCACAGCCTCGTAACTCTGATTTACTGTTAGCGGGGCTGCGGCCTGTCGTTGTCGACATCCCACTTCTTGCGACACCGAGAGTGCGCGATTTCGCGCGGCTCTCGTCTGCCGCTCGTGAATTGATGTGGTATATAATGCGCGTCGTCAACGAGGTTCGAGAATGTTGGTTTGGATCGGAATCGTTCACAGGGGCCAGGGATATCGGGATTAGGTGGGTGCAAGTTTTAGAGAGAAGGCTCAGGGAGCAATATGGTCGTAGGTGTTCCGTCCTGTGTTGTTATTTCGGTGACATGTTCATACTTTCACAGACCAGGACCCCAATGTCGTGCTAGACCTCACGACGTTGCTTGTGACAGGCTCTGGGTCTGAGGGACTAATGGATTTCATTACGAGCAGTGAACAAAATAGTGAACGGGTAGGTTTCCCCCGATCAGTACTTCCTCATTTCACGTTCCTCTCAGAATCTTCAAAAATGGGATTCCTCAGTTACCGAGTCGCTGACGAAGATGCGTGATTATGCGACTACACGCATCGTTCCTGCCTTGCAGAGGCTACACATCATCCTGGATGAAATTCTTGGGTGGTCATGCATGTGAGTGGCCTCGAGTTTGTAGTGACGTAGCGGATTTCAATTCCGAGCAAGGCCGCAGTTCGTGTTGTTTGGGCTCCGTACGGATTATGTGCATTCTTGCTTGAGAATGATCGAGCGCGGCATATTCGTTTCCTCGTGGCTGGCTGCTGAAGCGAGGAAGGAACTGGGGGCCTTCAAACAATTCTTGTCTTTCATTCGACATGGTACCACATGTTTACTCATTTACCGGTGGGCCTCCTGTCTAAGACCCATTTAGAAACCATGGTCGCGAATCCGAGTGCGGAACCACACACTAATCCAGATCACGACATCCTCGAAGTCAACGGCTACTTAATATCCGGGCTCATGGCTAGTCAGATTGACGAATGGTTTACGGGCTCGTTTCCACAATTCAATCCTGGAGAACTTTCATGTTTTCAACCTCCCCCAAGCACTGGAATGGGGCTTGACGAGGTGATACAATTGGCTCGTGCCGCGTTGCAAGACCGATCGGAAGCGGCGTGGCAACCGGTAGGTTTTTTTTTTTTCGATTGAGGTGGATGTTCATGTTCCTTACATGAGGACGGTTGATTGTTTCAGAAAGCACCGTCGGATGATCTCTCTCATCTGGACAAGAATCTGGACGCACTCGTACAAGAGATCGCCTCCCGGTGTGAGCGGATGTTTGTGGAGGGGTCACAAGCTGCTGCTCGATCTGCTACTGTGTTAGCGGATGGTGGAGCGACGGTATTGGAGGCAAGTTCGGCTCCCAGCAGATGTGTATGTCAATTTGTCCGTGAGCGAGTGGCAAGCAATCAAAACGAGGTAAACGGCATGTGCTTCGCAGTGGGGTGATATTGATCCAAGTTGGGTATTATAGCCGGATTGCCTGCAGCAGTATCTTGCCGTGCACGTGAGGATGGAAGGACGAGCGCTTTGTGGGTGACATGGATTAATCGCCTGATGTGAACTGAATGTATACGACAGTGTGTGTGAGCCGAATGCCGTACGGGGGATGTGCGGCGAGAGTGGATGGGGAGGTCTGTCTGTTGGCATGCTCGGTCGGTGGGGAGGGAGAGGTGGATGTGTTGGACGTTGCGTTTTTTGACGAGGAGACGCTGATCGTTGTCTACAACGGCAAGGAGGGTGAGCTCTATCTGGATCCAGTTGCATGATTGACCCAAGTTGTGTCAGGCGGGCTATTCGTCGCTACGGTGAACTACAGCACACTAGGGTATCACAGGCTCCAATCAGAAGGCTACGTAAGCGGTCCCGCTCGGAGAGATATGATGGCCAGCGTGGTGGAGAGATGGAAGGGGGGGCATGTAAGTCTCGTGTTCTGGCCATGTTTTTGTCGAGGCCTGCGCGGTGTTTTTAGAGTGTGCTGATGATGGCTCAGCTCCGATGTCGTCCGCTTCCGATCACAAGATGCCGCCGATTGTGTGGGTGGAGAGACGGATCAGTGTCGCTGGCGGTGAACGGGCGGGTCGGTCGACGGGTGGTGTGTGTGTTGGATGGGGCTGGGACGACGTTGGAGGTGTTGGACATGGAGGAATGAGATTGTCCCGCTCTCGGGTTCCTGGAGGATGATCCACTCGACGGGCTTGGCCTTGACGAGGTTGTCCATACGCTCGCTTAACTCGATCACACCGCGGCCCTCTCCTCGTGCCCTGCGGTGATTCTTTTTTTTATTTTTTATTTTTTAATCCATCCCAATTTAATCCGCCGCTGTCTCTCTTCTCCCCCTCATGCCGAACAAGCTCGAGCGAGGTCACTCCCCCCCAGACGACACCGAATGCAAGGTGGACGATCCCATCGCACGCATGTCCGATATCGCCCTCCGCAAGAAGAAAAACGCGGACGCTCAGGCCGCTTTTCGCCAGAGGTGATCCCATACACACACTGCCGCTCATCGCTCATTATCGTCCAGGCGCGCCAATTACATCGCCACCCTCGAAGAGACAGGTCTGCCATACCCCCTCTCCCTCCATCCCCGCTCATGATCCCCCTAGTCACCTCCCTCGAGTCCGTCGTCCTTCAGCTTCAGGACTCCTGCCGCGAGGCTCGTCAGGAAGCCGGCGAACTCAGGCAGGATAACGCCCGTCTGAAACACGAGTTGCGCGAACGCGAAAAGTTTTGGAGAGCACTCTGGCAAGCACGCAAGACGGGACAGGCGCCCGAGTCCGATGACTTGCCCCCACTCCCCACCACCTTCTCCACACACACCCCATCAACGATCATTCCCAGTCGCTTGCCCACCGCGCACGGCAACCACTACAGTGACGACGGCTTGACCTTCCACACCGACGACCCCGCCTCCCTCTGCAATGGCACATATGGCCCCCCGAATCACAGCTATCCAACCCAATCCCCATCCTTGTCTTACCCCCCCGTCGATACCGATCACATCCCCCCGGGACCGACCCCACAACTGGGAGGTGGCCGCGTGTCCAAGTTTGGCCACTATCCCTATCCCGTCCAAACGATGAACCGTGATGCAGCGTGGCAAAACATCCGCCAGACATCCTCCGCCAGCGGTGAGCTCCATCCCAAGGCCGATCTGATCGTCCCTGACCTCATTGACAAGGGTCCCCCACGTTGACCTCACCCGATATGTACGTGAATCGTTCCTTCGTAGACGAACAAAAAACACCTCTGAACCACTTGGAAACCACCCCTTATCTCTTTCCCGGGAGCCGGTCCATTTCACCAACCACGTCAACACCACCTTCCTCATCCACCACATCACTGACGTCACCGTTTCAATTCACTTTTCCCCCCGAAGGCGCCATCGGCCCAGAAAGAGCCGAGTTTGACTACCGCAGACACTCAAGCGCCCACCCCGCCGAAGTCACCCTTCACGGCGGAACAGCCGATATCTCAATACCTACCGCTTCAACCGACGGTGTCCGATACAGAATCGGCCCCAGACGGGCAAACTCTGGCCCCGAACGCCCATTGCTACCCGCTCTACCTCACTTTTCTGGTAGCGATACTGGCTCCCAGCACGAACGAGGCAGCAGCGAGGGGGAGTCAACCTCCCAGCTTCCCAAATTGCGACCACGCCGTGGTCTGGACAGGGAGTCCCGGTCACCCTCCCCTGGTGCTCCACCCATTTCCGGTACCCTGGCGGTGATCAAAGCACAAGCATTTGGGGCATTGCGGAGAACACGCACACGCACAAAGAAGTCTTCGGAGGGCGCGGCGAAGGTGGCGATGGAGGTGCTAGAAGCAAGAGGCATTGGGATGGGAGTGGTTACCGGCTCCAAGCGACCACGTTTGCATAATGATGACCCTGACATGGAATGACAACGACAGCGGAACAGGATCAACATCCAACACTGACGACAAACCATATCCTATCCTGCATCTCTCAGTCTTGGGTCGGACACAGACTGAAAGCTACTCTCTCACTAACACTACTTAGCATGTTCACCTATTTTTTAATCTCTGTCACATATAGTGTTGCATGTAATCTGATACCTGCAATGTACAACACATTCACCCTAAACCCGCGTCTGCCCGCTGGAGATACATCGGTGGCGAGACGGACATCGGTCGTTTATCAGTCCTCTCAGTGACGTGAGAAGTCTGCTCGACTGATGAAGGATCCATCCTGACGGGCCGCGGACAGTGAGGGGTACCTGGGCGGAAATTTAACACGAGAGGCTAACCATTGGCGGAAAATGCTGACGATCCTATTCCCATCAGTGCACTATGGTTAAATCCAGTTTAGTCTTGGAGTGGCGACATCCCACGGCCCTCTGATTTCGCTGGAAGAAGCATCGATGAATCAGTGGCGGCAAACAACGTGAAAGGACCGTGACGTGCTTCTTGAATTTTTGCGCCCAGACGAGCACCCCTGGGGCAACGAACGTGACCGCGATGTAGACGCCTGCCAGCATGGTAGCGACGGGTCTCGACAAGGGCGTGACGAGAATGAGCGATACTGCGGCGATGGATAACGTCACGAGCGATGGCAACGCTGCCGAAACACCCTGTGAATCCGTCCAATGGTTACCGGTTCGTCCGAGCGACCAAGACAAGGGAATCGTTTACCCAAAGTCGATGACGCAATAACGGAAAGAGGGCAAATAATTGCACAGCAAAGAGAACAAGTGAAAATACGGACAGGTCGTCAGGCAGACGTGAGGCAAGCACAACGGAGGATGACATCGCCGCGTTCATGGATAAGACGGATGTGAGCCTGTTGGCTGTGAGGACTGGACTAGGTTTACAGAAGAGCTGGCTGCAGACCTTTCCTGGGTGAATGATCCGGATCTCATGCTGCTATAATCGGCCAGGAGTGTGTTGAGAAGGAAGAGGCATGCCGACAAGGCCCATATCGAGTCCGACGACGTGGCGGCGGTCAACGTTCTCAGAACGGGGGCGAGGCCCATGAGGGCGAGGAAGACGAGCAATGAGGACTTGAACGCCTTTGAGGCTGAGAAGGACGTGCGCTCGAGGCTGGCGCGGATACGGTTCGGCGAGATACGACCAGGATCGGGCAGGATCCCCCATACGGCATATCCGAGCACAGAGCAAGCCATCGACGTCCACAGCAACACGCGAGCATCGAGTGTGCGTGCCTTGAGTCTCACGAAGATGGCGAGGAAGATGAAGACGGTCCCCAGATGCTGTGTGATAGCACAGCAGAGGAGAACGAGTGGCCAGTAACTGTACGGCGTGAAGTTGGCTAGAGGACATGGTTAGCGATCGACTGTGGACTCGCGAATACACGGACAGTTTCGACGCAAGGCGGACAAGAAGGCGTCGGGTGGGATGAAATTGTCAGGGTAGGGCGACCTCTCCCAGAGGACCCTCCTCCAGTGAACGTCTTCTGGTCTCATCCGGGCGGATTGTTCCTCGGACAGTGAACCGGGACGGATAGGTTCAGATACGTACGATCATGGGAATGGTAGTCGATGTACAAGACTAAGATTAAACAAACGTGTTACATACGGCCTCGTGCTGGAAGATAACCCCGAGGGACGACGCAAATGAATCCGACTCGGAGGGAAATGGATTCGAGCTCGCTGATGAGCCGGGTCCGACAGAAAATGGCAACGACCAGTTCAACGATCTCAATCCCACTGCGAACGTCGTTCAAGGCAAGGAAGACGATTCCGATTCCTACTCACCACAAGCTGTTCTTCCTGCCTCGATGCAGGCACAGGTTTCGCCGCCTTCGATGCTTCCAGCTGGGCAGCGAGACGACCCCGCTTCGGATTCGACGGATGAGTGCCGCGTGCTTGTGCCTACCATCACCGAAAGACGTCGTGAATCGTCCTCAGAACGGGCGACTCGATGTGCTTACCGACTTGAGTCGCCTCTCAGCTGCCTCTGCAGCCGCCGCACGCGCATCGGTGGCCCGTCGAGGGTCCTGCCCCGAGGTCGTTGCCCCTCCAAGCACCTGGTGACCGCCGGAATGACTACCCGGTCTCGAACAGAGCGAACCCATCGAACACGAAATCGCGAGCGGTGCGAGCGAGGCTCTGTACCGCTGCTGGTCACCGGCTCTCACGTTTGGTCATGCGCATGTGCTGCTGCGTATGTACCTCGTTTACGCCTCGCTGCGCTCATAAGTAACACCCGCATTGTAATTCATAGCCAAGCCTCGTCGCTAGTCATCTCGATCGTCGCTGTTCAATGCCTCGCAAGCGTGCAGCGTGGGCTGTCAGTTACAGCGAATCATCAGATGATGTCTACGTGGGCAGCGTCTCGGATACCACGCTGTACTCCCCTCTCTCGTCTGCAACGCGAGCACCGCGTTCGCGGAGGTGATACTCCTCAAAGGGGCGATGAACTATCCACTCCTAAGAATGATCTGAATGATTCATTTAACCTGTCGAGGGGAGTAGAGCACACCTTCCACCACCGCCTCCCCACTAACCACGGTATATTGGGGTCCATCCCTGCCTTGAGCATGTGGTTCTTGATCCCGGCACTGAGTAACAGCCCGAAAAGAGTCAAAAGAAACAGGGTGACCACTAGCTGGTCCCTGGGCGAATCGCGCTCTAAGTCAGATATGAGCAACCGTCACAAACGCCAAAACATCGAGGCTGACGGAAACATCTCGCTTCGACATCGCCCTCCATGCCTGTCGCCGTGTCAGGATCGGTGTCCCCGAGAGAAGCCCCGTCACAAATGGTGAGCTGCCGGTCCAGACACCATTGCTTCGTACAGGAGAGGCACGGTTTAGATGGATTGTCCGGAGTATCCATTCGCAAAATCGTCGAGTTCGTTTGGAAACAGATGCCTGCGGGCACCTCGTTCGACCGTCTGAGAAAACGGGGATGGGACGTACATTTACAAAAGTTGGTGACCTCCCATGTGTTTACGAAGCCCTGGACTGGTATCTGGTGGTAAAGCTCTAGCCATTCGCCAACCCACACACCGATGTGACGCACGAGATGTAGTACACAGAGAGACAGAACGAGGACGATGGGTAGTCGCGACATGAGTGGTCGGTGTGGCTGAAGACGCGTCGTGCTTATCCTCCTCGCATCGGACGAGCTCACTCCCAAGAGATGGCAGAGTACGACGATGTCTTGACCAACCAGCCCGTCGTGATCGATAATGTCTGCTCCACTTGCCGTCCGTGGTGTGTCTGTGCTCACGCCGCTCCCTTCAGGGTTCGGG
The DNA here is from genome assembly GCA_038089395.1 of Pulveroboletus frians. Lineage (NCBI taxonomy): Eukaryota > Fungi > Basidiomycota > Agaricomycetes > Boletales > Boletaceae > Pulveroboletus > Pulveroboletus frians. The sequence continues at coordinate 76,005 of JBBPKT010000004.1, forward strand.
CACTATCAAGGCAGGCTTTGCTGGTCAAGATCATCCAAAATGCTTCTTCCCTTCCTTGTATGTACCCACCCCATCTTTCCGTTAAATCTCACCCAATTCACACCGCGCTGCAGCGTTGGGCGACCAAAGCATGTCCGCGTCATGGCAGGTGCGCTAGAGGGAGATGTCTTCATCGGTCGTCGAGCGCAGGAATTTCGTGGCCTCTTAAAAATCAAGTATCCTATGGAGCATGGCATTGTCACCGACTGGGATGACATGGAACGTATATGGAGCTGGATATACGCCGAGGAACTTGGCACACTCAGCGAAGAGGTGCGAATGCATTCTGGCCCGTCCTCGACCCCATTTCGAACCCTTCTTTTGCAGCATCCCGTCCTCTTGACCGAAGCCCCGCTGAATCCGCGCAGTAATCGCGACGTTGCTGCCCAGATCTTCTTTGATACGTTCAATGTGCCCGCATTGTTTCTCTCAGTCCAGGCTGTCCTATCACTGTCAGTCCATCGCCCAATGCGTATGCTCGTTGCTGACTGTAAGCGGTTGAAGCTACTCCTCCGGACGAACGACAGGCATCGTCCTTGACTCTGGTGACGGTGTCACCCACGCAGTCCCTGTGTTCGAAGGCTTTTCAATGCCTCACGCGATCCGTCGAGTGGATGTTGCGGGGAGGTGTGTACTACTTGGCTTGACCCTACATCTGCGAGTGTGAATCGGCTCCCCAGAGACGTTACCGACCATCTACAGCTACTGCTCAGAAAGTCTGGTCACCATCTACACACGACAGCCGAGCGGGAAGTCGTGCGGATAATCAAGGAAAAGTGTTGTTATGTGGCATTGAACCCGTCGAAAGAGGAAAAGGATACGCTCGGACGCCCAGAGGAGTTCCGGTTACCTGATGGGAACGTAGTTCAGGTAGGCTCAGACATGTTATACAACGACGTCAGATTGAAGACCCACCAGCTTGGCTCTGAACGATTCCGAGCCCCAGAGATCTTGTTCAACCCCGAGCTCATCGGTCAGGAATACGCCGGTGTCCACCAGGTTGTGGTAGATTCCATCAACAGAGTCGATCTGGATCTCCGTAAGAGCCTCTTTTCGAACATCGTCCTCAGTGGAGGTAGCACACTGTGTAAAGGTAAGCTACCGATAGCGATGAAAACGAGTGTGCTTCACTTTATATAGGTTTCGGTGATCGGCTCCTTAACGAAGTCAAAAAGTTGGCTCTGAAGGACGTCAAGATCAAAATCTATGCTCCACCGGAGCGCAAGTATTCCACTTGGATAGGTGGTTCTATACTTGCAGGGCTGGGAACGTTCAAGAAGGTCTGGCACTTGCGTAGCGGTCTTGATCACACGACTCACATTCTTTCTACAGATGTGGGTCTCGGCGGAGGAGTATCAGGAAGATCCAGATATCATACACAAGAAATTGGGCTTCTAGGTTGCAACTCGTGGACAAATTCTGTCAATCTCACATGATACCCATCATATATCCAACGAATGTTGTAATACACTTAGATCTGATGCACTAATGGGAGAGCGTCTCTGCTGTTTGCATATGCGTGTGGGTGTCCACAAGGCATTGACACATGCCGTATATACAGCTTCGCCACGAAATGCTGATAAACGACAAGAGGGATGATGAAACCACTACTTCTTCCCCTTCTTGGGCGGTTCCGCGGCCTTTGTCTTCTTGGTTCCCCGGACCTGAAACGCAACCGTCGTGAAACCATGTGACGAGCAACGTACGGGTGACTGACCTTTTTCGCGCGGTTTTTCCTTTCGTGCCGTAGTTTGCGAGAGGGCCTTTCGACCTTGGATACGAGGCCACTCTAAGAATACAATGAGGACACGCGGACGGCACGCGGACGATGAACAGACCCTGATCAAGCGGTATTTGGGCTCAAACTTCTTTTGTGAGGCCTCGTCGTCGTAAATGAGAGCAAAGCCGGTGCTCCGTCCTCCACCAAATTGCGTTCGGAGACCGAAGAGGACGACGCGGTTCTTGTCGGTTTTGTACAAGGTAGCAAGCTTCTCCTGGAGATCGACTTTGGAAACGTTGGGGCGAGACGGGTGGAGGACATCGAGGACAAATTGGCGGCGAGCGAGGAGACGGTTGGTGATGAATTTGCGTGTGCGCAGCGTGATGGGTGCCGAGTTATCAGCCTGGAAGACATGTCAGAAGACGGGACATCTGAGCTGCCAGGTGGTCATCCAACGCTCCCCGACCGTGATTTGCGGTAAGACGCGGTGGGATGGGTTAGAAAGGTCCAAGCGCAGGTACTCACCATGATGAGGACAGTCGATCCGCGTCCTACGATGTTTTCTTGCGCCGATATGTTGGCGGAGGCTGCGAATGAGAGTCGATGGGCAGCAGAATCAGAGTCCGCCCGGCATTTACCGAACATAGCCACTCATTTGCTTACTCAGCAGTCATGTGTGCGCTCGCATTTCCATCCTTTCATCTGTTTCTCGTCACTCCACCGCCAGGTGATCTAATCCCCCGACCGAGGATTTGGTTTCTGGAGAACCCAGCATCTGGAGCCCTTATGCCACCGTCAACCCTCACCCTACCCCGAGCACAGAGGAGCGTGGACAACACAATGGGCGGGAAACAATGCACGATAGACGTGTAGACCTTCTGGCCGTATTCGCTTATCTACTAGGCCCGAATCAGGTTCGACCATTCTCTACTCTCGGTTGTGATGACACCCCCGCTTGGCGTTCAGCCCTCACCTCACTGGTCCTAGAAACGGGCAACGACGTTCGTTTCCGCGGTCAGCTGCGGCACTCCTTTGTTCGGTTGATTTTGAATGTAATCGCAAGCAGCATACCAGGCAGCACTCTTGATGACTCCCCTACTTACCGTACACATCCTTGCCGCGGTACTGCAATTTCTGTCGTGGGTCCCTGATTTTCTTACCCTGCTCCTCTTCGTATCAGGATTAGTCGTGGCGTAAGGGCCCATATGCCATCAAGCCCAGGAATCTTGCTCATCATTTCCTTCGACGTAATACAGGGTCCAGGCTTTCTCTGGCGCTTCCAGGGGTATACTCTCGCGTTATCATCTCCCGAAAGTCGGTTCTCTCGTAAACCAGTGAGTGGACGAAGGGTAAGATCGTTCAGTCACCGGTCGCTAGATATGAAAGTTTCCTTACTCTGGGTGTTATTGTTTAATCTCTCGGATCGGACCAGGTAAATACAACGATTTCAGCGTGGCCTTCTGGATTGCTACCAAGGAGCATTGCTAGCGATACCATCGGAGGTAGGACTCGAGGTCAGAGACTGAAATGACGTCCCCACCCTGAAGAGACACGGTCCCCGGACCCTTTTCAACTTTTCCCCCGCGGTACTTCATCAAGAATGCATGGTGAGTTCGCGAGTGCGCGCAACGTTGGTATCTTCACGAACGATTCCTGAGATGACGAGTCCGTCGAGTAGACATATTTCAAAGGGAATACAAGTATATGGCAACTGAAAAGGCTACAGTTTGGCACAAGTCCTTTGATCGATACTTGGAATATATCCGGCAGCGCAAGTCAACTTTTTAGGACGCATCATAGATGTACGAACCAGAACACCGCGCTTGTATGCCTTGACGTCCCTTACCTGCAATTGATGTGCAGTCTTCCTCCCTACCATCCTGTAGATCATGTTTTGGATCAATCCATTCAAAGTCGCTCAACTCCCCGGCTTTCAAGATGGGCATGCGTCCGGTCTGGCTGGACACAGGCTGATGGTTCGTGACTTGAGGTGACGTCGACGTAAAAGTTGTCCCAAGGATGGAGATGGCGAGGGACGGCGGAAGGAGGCGCTTGAGCGTCGTAATGCAAAAACAGTCCTTTGGCACGTCAGGGTTGACGACGACCAGATACAATCACGCCCACAGGTACCAGTCTGAGTTCACAGGAGCACAACTCGTGAATTCGGTGCTCCAGTACCACTCTGACAGGCATCTAGGACTGGAACTACGGCGAGCAGGTCGCTTTCTCATGAGACCTGTAAGACGGGTAAACCGACCCACAAGTCTTTTGGTCAACGCCGACCGAAACTCTGCGGTACCACAGGCCGATGGACGCTGAACACCCGGGTTGGATGCACCTGCCTGTCTCGGTATTCCATGTATAATGGGCAAGGCATCGTGATACAGGAGGTGAAACACCTGACGCTGGACTGGCTCTGTCCAGAGTAAGCAGAGTGCGCTCCGCCGGTAACACGTGCCGCTTGACCTAGACCAGCCCTGCTTTGCAGGACATGCAGTTCCGTGGTCTTAGTGATGCTGATCGACACTCTGTTTGGTATCGCGTTTGAGGAGCAACTCCCTGCATTGCTCATCATGAACGTCCCATTCGCGGAATGGAATGAAGTGACCACACTGGACGGCCAGTGACGCTAGAGGGTCCTTGCCTTGGACATTGAGAAGAGAGCACAGCTCATGAGCCCGGAAATCAGAAGAAGGTGGAAGAAATGCCCGACGATGAGATGCAAACGGCAGACCGTCGCCACTCACTTTTGTGTCCCTACGGTGAGCTGCCACAACCACTCTTTCGGTCCGTCATTCACCGAATCATCGTTGTGCTCCTAATTGAGGTAGTCGCTCCCATAACCAATATGATAACACGGACCGTATTGTGCACAGGTTCACCACACAATGGAAGCATTGCCTAGAAGAAGAACACGCCCACGTCGACACAATGACCCGGTGATAGACAGTCGTCACGCGATTGAAATTGATCGGATTCCACGAGGTACAGTATTCTTACTCTTTGCTTTATTGTCCATGGACTGAATAGGACAAGCTATAGTTGGGTATTACACTTGTTTCATCGAATATTTCCACTTTATCCTGCACGAGGTGAGTATAGTCTATTTAGGACAAGACACATGCTTACCAGACTTTTCTAACACTGACAACGCTTTTTGCAGTGCGCGTGCAGCGAAGTACCGGACATCAGCGTCTGTATCGTTCTTCTGTTGCTCCAGAACAGGGATAACCTTTTGCTTCACAAACTCTCTGCCCCCAGGAGAGTTCCCGAACGAAGTTGCCAAGACCTCCAATGCCTTGGCAACATTGAATCGTATGTTGGGAATGGCGTCAACTGCGAGTTGTAATAGGGGGGTTATGATCTCTGTTTGGATGATGGGTAACGTCAACGAGGGAGAAATGGTCTGGTGGATCGTGTCAACAAAGTTTGGGATTCCCAAAGTCATGAACGTACCGTGATAGCTTGTACAGTGGTCATTCGGTACAGGTAGTTGGGATGTTGGCCCATGCCCACGACTTTGGGAACGATGGCAACCTTGGCCCACTCAACACCAAAAACTTCGGTCAGTTTCTTGAGATTCAACGTGGCGGCTTCGCGTATGCTGAACACGGTGTCTCCCAGCCAGGACATGCACAAGTTTCCGAGTTGCTCGTCAAAGAACGGTTTCCCTAACTGCGTTGCGAGGAGAGGAATATACTCGATAATGGCCTGCCGAACACGCCATGATTTGTCTTCTGCCAATTCAATGATGGCAGGCAGGAGACTCTCTGACAGAAGCTCGATGTCGATAACTACATATAAAAAATTCGCATCAGGCCAGGACGCTGATACATGTTATGGAGACTACACACCGCCGTTGACCGTTTCGAGTTTGCTGATCACGTTCAGGCGAACCTCTGAGAATTCGTCCTTCAACAGGTGAAGGAATAGGGGGAGCAAGTGTTCGACTGTTGCTTCACGACCCAGAAGTGGAGCCAGTCCACTAATCTGGTTTGCAAGAGCGGCCCTAACGTGTTGTGATGTATCGTGCGACAAGTCACGAACGCAGGGTACGATGCGTGCCAAGATGACCTCTCTTTCGATAAGTTTAGAGAACCCTAGGAAACGAACGAAATCAACATCAACGATGTATTTGAAACTGATGCGTGACAGTACCCGGAATCTGGCCAGCAGCAGCGGTCCGCACTTCTGCTTCGTTATCCTTCAAGAGTTGAACATACTGCCCAATTAATTCCTCTCTGACCAACTCCACGCCAACTGCTTCCGCAAGCTGAGAGTGTGTTATTACTGCTCGTTAGCACAGCATTCCGAGTGTGACGGACCTCGTTGAAGTGTGTTGCGGCCATGTACCGTACTCTCCAGCTCTTATCGACCATGCTATGTCTTACTTGTTTTAGTAGCTGTTCTTTGACTTCGGGCGGTGTAAGTTGCTGAGCGATGACGATCAGATCTTCGATTGTCAGTAAGCGCACTGAGTCCTGATCATCTGATTGGAGTCTGCGGTAAACTGGTAGACCGTCTGCGAGCACGTGGTGCTTGGAGAGGGTCTTCACCAAAGGCTGGATAGATCGGGTTGTCAGTGAATGGTACTGGGGTCGATCGTCTGATACGCACACCAAGCCACCGTGCAGCAGCGCGTCGAACCATGGGTGTATCATCGGCCCCGAGGGCAGCGAACGCTTTTCTCAATTCGTCTTGAGTAGCAGGGGAGACTTTGGGATAGACTGGCGAATAGAGTGCGGCGGAGGAAGTTCGTGAGGTGAACCATTCACCCTGCGACAGGCGTTTTAAAAGGGGGATGTAGTACTCTTCTATCTGGGAGGTTGACAGAATGGCAGCTATTTTGGAGATGGAGTCGGCGGCCTTGTGAGAAGGGGATGAGAGAAGAGAGTGGGGTGGTGGGGAGGCTGAAATACCTTGTCCCTCACCAGCGTTTCCTCCACGGCGGAGAGGTTCTCTAAAGGGCCGAGCAAGATGTGAGCGTACTGTGGTCCACCGATGTATTCCTCGAAATTTCGACCGAGTTCCTCTGCCAAGGCGAGCAGCACCTCGTCCTCATCGTCGACGGAGTCCTGGAGGAATGGGACGAGTTCATCCCGTGCACGATCGGGTCCCAGGGCGAGGGCTATTGTGGGTATGCTGTGGATGGCGTTGAGTCTCAGCTGGACGTCTTCTGACCGCAACTCGTCCATTAAGACGGCAATCGGAGCGATCTAAAGGGAGAAAAGATGGATGAGTGTGTAGGCTAGGAAAGTAAGCAAAGGCTGACGTCTTCAATGTTGAAAGACGAGTCCATGGTGCTACTTGGAGACGTGAGCGGACGAGGTGAAGATGACGACGAGGTCGAGGTCGGGTGATCTGAGCGAGCTGACCGTTTGGGCACGCCACACAACTCAGCCACACAAGCGTGCTCAACGATGCCCGTCGAGCAAACCGATGGACGATTGGTGCTCATACATTCAAAGGCGAGTCTATCGCACTGTCTCTCACTCGATCTCATGTCTGTCTAGGGTGCCTCAGCTGAACTGCTCCTGTATGGGGCCACCGTCATATCTTGGAAGGTGGGCACGCAGACCCACCCGATCCCTGTCGAGCGACTGTTCCTGTCCTCCAAGGCAGCCCTCGATGGCTCCAAGCCGGTGCGGGGGGGTATCCCTATAGTGTTCCCATGCTTTGGTGTTCCTAGTCACCCGGAGCATACACGCCTCGGCCAGCACGGTTTCGCGAGAAACCAAGTATGGACGTTTGACGGTGTTGTCAGGGACGATCTGTCGGGTGTCGCTGTCCGTCTGAGTGAGCGATTTCTGTTGGTGCGCCTGTTGTCGTCGTGCTCAGCGCCGGATAGCATTGGGACCCACGCCGGCCATCAGGGCGATATATGATCGGCCGTTCGAGCTTGCGTATGTAGTGACACTGGGAGAGGACCAGCTGAGCACGGATCTGCATGTGACGCATACATCGACGTCGGGCGTCTATCCGCCCGACACGCTCGCGTTCCAGGCCCTGTTTCACAACTACATCCGTGCGCCTGCAAACCAAGTGCTCATCTTTCCACTGCAGAACAAGACGTATTACGATAAGACGGAGACGCGTGGGCAAGGGTACGCGGTCAAGACGGAGACGCGTGTGGGGGTAGACGTGCGGAAACAGACCGACGCTGTCTACGAGGACGCGTCGCCAACGTACGAGGTGGTATGGCCGGGGGGAGGTGTCGAGATGGAGGTGTCCGGACTGAAGGATGTGGTGGTGTGGAACCCTGGCAGTGCAGGGCACACGCTCGTCGACATGGAGGACGGTGGATGGTACGTCGTCTGGGTGAACACACCGGCGAGGATACTCATCTATCAGGGAGAGATTTGTCTGCGTCGAGCCCGGCCATGTGAGCGGATTTCTCGCGTTGGGACCCGGTCAGACGTGGGTCGGACAGCAACGCGTGTCGGTCGTCGACGCCTAAGCTCGCTTGTGTTATTTGACCCTTCATTTTTTACTTTATGAGTCTTGCGACAGAACGGCGAACGACCGTCGCAGCGTCGCCGATGCTGCACCCGTCTGAGTCCATCTCCAGAAAATCGTCCATCAGGTCGACCACCAGCGCCAGACCACCCAACTCGGCAAACGCGCTTTCCCTCCCACCTTCAGACGACCCCGCCCTCGCCGACGAACTCGACTACATCACCGTCTCTCCACCCAGTCTCAACGGGTCTGACGCCCAAAAACCCCGTCAGGTCGACAAGGCGTCTCGCATCCTCGGCGTGTCCCACAAAAAGTCGATGGAGCCCATCCCCGCCTCCAACAGGACGTCCATCATCTCCACCCGCTCCGTCCCAAACACACCCACCCAGCACATCCCCACACTCCCCCTCACCTCCCTCTACCTCGTCTCTGGTCTCCCAAAGAGCCCACACACCTGGACCCTCGCAGATCCAGATGCCGTCCTCGGCCTTCACCATTCCGACGGCGCCGTCGCTCGTTGGTGGAGACCAGAGGTCCTCGGTAGCACCGTCTCCCCAGGTGCCGGCGGAGGCAAGAAAAAGAAAAAGAGCGCAAAGGGCGAACCCACAGAAGTCCTCAAGGGCGCCGGCGCGCTCTCAAAGGCAGAGGTCGGCAAGATGCTGTCCAAAGCCCTCAAGGTTCTTTTTCTTCCTGCTCGTCTTCCCCATCTCACGCTGTCCTAGCTCTCCTTCACGCGCGAGGTCGAGATCATCGCCTCCACTCTTCAGCCCGCCAGCACCATACATACATTCACCTTCACTCTCCCCGCTCCTTCTACGCCCCTTGCCCCCGCCCCGTCTGACATTGGCTTCCTCAGAACCTCCGTCCTCACCGCCGATCGCTCCTCCGCTGCACCCACTTTCACTTTCCCTTACACAGACGATCCTTTTGCCAACGCCCGTCCTTCCTCCGCCTACCTGGGTCCCCCCTCCGTACTTGCCCCTCCTCCCGCTCCCCCTTCTCCCATGTATGAGAAACAGGCAGCCGCAGGCGTCAGTGGAAGTGGCACAATCACCTATCACGGCGTCTGTCTGACCGTCTGGAGTCACGCGGATGCTGAGAGGAGTGCTGCCATCCGCAGAACGCTCGAAGCGGGTCGCGCCAGGAAGGAAAGCGCCCAATCTTTGGTTGCTTCTCGTCTCAAAGTCCTCCGCTCCTCCGTCGGTCATGGATCCACAACCAATTCTCCTGCCGACCCTGGTCGCCGTGTTGGAAAACGCGGCGCGCGGGGTCCCTGGCCGGGCACAGACGGCGAAACAGACGGCGAAGGCGCAGAAACCGACACCGGTGCTATAAGCGAGAGCGACTTTGACGTCGCAAGCACCGTCGGTGGCCATGGCCCTGGTGAGAGCACCCTTTTCCTCCCCGGAGACACCGTCTTCTGGCTTCCGTATGCGTTGTGTAAGTGTCTTGGTCCAGAGACCCCGCACGTATCTGATCTCGGCTCACAGCACTCGTTTCTCGCCACCCCATCTATGATCTCATGCGGGACTATCTCACCCTTTCCTGGGCCCGCTTCTCCAAGGATGTTCAGTCTCACACGCTTCAAATCTCCAAGATCCTTGCGCATCCCGCCCCACGTGCGGGCGAACTCATCAAACTCGACGCCTCCCTCATCCCTCTTACTGGGCGCGCATCCGGTGGTGCATCCGGAAGCAGCAATAGCGAGGACACCAGCCTTGAAGTCATCGCAAGGTTCCCCGGTGGTCTTGATTTTGGTAGGGGATTAGTGGACATCAACTTCACCATGTGGCCGTTATTCAAATGTCTGAATATCGACAACGTGTTGACTGCGTGTGAGGTGCGTCGTCTATCTTTGATTCATCAACGCACCCCGAGCCTATCTCCAGATCGCCTTGGCTCCCACCGGCCGTATTTTGTTCCTCTCTCGATATCCTGCAATGCTCGGCGTAAGTGACCAGCTACCGACCCCCGCTCTCAGCCCTCATTCTCTTCTCTTGCAGATTGCTGTGTCTACTGTTAAATATCTCGTCGAGCTGCGAGGGTGGAATGGTATTGCTTTGCCTGCAGTCCATGCACGTGATGCCAAGATCTACATTGACGATCCTGGTCCCTGGATATTCGGTCTCGCGACGGAGGCGAGATACAGCGTGCGACCGGCGCCGGAAGTTTGTGTCATCGACTTGTAAGTCGCGCTTTGCTACGATCTGTTGGATCTCCCACACACTGTCTTGCATAGGGACATCAATTATTTGAGCTGCCCCTCGCCACCTCTTGGGGTCGTCTCCACCAAGCAGCAGCGAGAGAAGTATAGACAGCGATTGCTTGCCACTTTTGAACCACACTATCATCCAGACCACAGTGTACCATCGTATGTCCTCTCTGGTAATTCCTTACTCCAAGTGTCTGACATTACTACCTCATGATAGCGAGTTCAAAGAAGCATTTCCTGCAGGTCGATTTCGTCCAGTGTGTAAAGTGCAAGCAAAGAGGGGTGGGGAGATGGCTGCCGTTGCTGATACCATCAAGCCACCCGAATGGTGGCATTCCACACGCATCATTCAGGCGTTTGACGCCGTCCTCGAGGATAAGGTAAATGAATCCACAGGGAGCGTGCCCGGACAGCTTGCTAACTCGATTATAGTTTAGGAAACCATCCCTTCTCAAGCGTCTCTCCTCGTTTGGTACCGCTCGTCGTCTGCCGCGGTTGACTGCCGCGGAACAGCACATTCAGCTCTCCATTCGCAAGCGTGCCACTGCTTTTGTTGATGCGCGAGATGACCTCGAGACGAAAATTGGCCGACTGTCCCGTCGTCTTAACTTCCTCATGACCGAGGCCGATCTGTGGAGAGACAAATTTGTAACATTTGAACAATACGCCGAAAAACTGAGTGGGGAGGCGGACCAGTTGAGAGGCAAGATTGGAAAAGAGCAGAGAGAAACTAAGAGATTGAGTGGACTTGTCACTTTGACAGCTGCGGAGAAAGCCAAGCTACAGTCTCGTAAGTAAACATCACTGGCTTCGAGAGAGTATTAACCGGACCTTGTTGTTAGGACTGGTCGATACTGAGCGAGCACACAAGGATGCACTCATCGAACTAGAGCGGATGAGGGAGACAATGCAACGCATGGAACAGGAGCGTGCGGAGATGGTCGCCGAAGTCGAGGCACAGATTGAACGTGCGCTCGCATCCATGGCCGTCGATGTCGATGAATCCGACTACGGTGGTGAACTTTCATCCCGTCCTAGTTCACGTATGTCCGCCTCCGCAAGGTCTGCCAGTGAAACACGTTCGACGCGGGCTAGTGATACCATGAAGAGTGGATCTCACGAAACCAATGGATCTCGACTGCGCAGCTTCGGTACCGAGTCGACTCTTGCAGAAGAATACGAACACGGAACGGATGATACATTAATTACCAGCAAATCCGAACGGGAAGCAGAGACTATCATGGAGGAGGAAGAGACCCCTGCGTCGCCGACAAAGAAGAAGAGATTTTCAGCGACGCAGGGTGAAGTTGCACAAGATGGCATGATGGCTGTCGATGAAGGTATCAGTGAACGCAGTGATAAAATTGCACAAAAAGTCCTGCAAATCCAGCAAAAGGTCTGTAGATACATGCTTGTTGATCTCGTTGACTTTTGACTCGCTTTGTTCGATAGCTGGAAATAGCGTTGGCATCGGAGAACGTTCAAGACTGGAAGAAGAGAACTGCGGGATACAGGAGTAATGGGTCGGATTATGCTACGGACGAGCGTGCGGACGAGAGTTCGGATGCTGCTGTGTCCGTCCGCGTGCGCCATGCTCGGAGTGTCAAGCTCGTAAACAACCCTCCTACGAAGACGAAGCGCAGGGAGCGCAGTGATACAGCATCTACGAATCGAACCGGCACCAGTACCATCACGCGCCGTTCCATTGACACTGCCGCCTCAGCAGCGCCACGAGGTTCTTCCGCTTCAAACAATGGTTCTTCCACACCACGAGAGGACAAGATGCCGGGACAGTTTGAATCTGAGACGGACGGCACTGATCTCCTAACACCGACCGCAGAGGCCCCTTACACATCGGCGCGACAAACACTCCGGAAAGTTGCCTCTGGAGCTTCCTTGACTGCACTTTCTCCTGCGGCACCGGCTACTGCGCCAACGACCCCTGCTTTGACACCGGCCATCACTGCTACCGACGAGTCTGACACCGAGTTTCAGAGTGCCTGCTCAATGAGCCCACGCGGTAGTTGCGGTAGCTTTGAGAGCAGGAAGGCGTTGCAGCACGACTCGGACGACTCGGGCACCTCCACGGACCAGGATTACAAGCGGCATGTGACTGAATATACCGAATTACCGGTGAGAGCGCGACTCTCTAGCACCGCGACTGCGGTACCACAGATCAGCCCAACTCTGTCCGACATTGCCGCGCCAAGTGTGCGCGGCTTCGCAGCACGTTTGCGTCAGGGCACCGATTAGCACGTCCGTCAAGAATATACCCCACCGTTGACACATATCATTATCATCCTCATCAATGGAATCCCCTAGCCCTCCTTTTTTTCCATCCTACTCCCTTTGCCAGTTATTTCGCTCGTACTTGTTCGTATGTATCTCCCATGTTCAGTTTCAGTGCATATATTACAGGTCACTTCAGCGTAGTACAGGGATACTACATCATACATTCGTTACCTATCCAATCTGATCTATTCGGTTGCCTGCTAGTCCATTCTACGCCTATTATTGAATGCTGTCACTACTGCTGCAATTTGCGCAAAGAACCACATCTGCGCGTTCTTGTCAGGTATCAATACAAACTTGTCATGGTCCTTGCCAGATTTATGAGAAAATCGGATGCCAGTGTCCTCCGTAGTGACACCCTGGACCATGGTCAGCGGCAGATCCCATTCCAAGCGCAGCCTCTTTGACCAAAACGAGAGCACCCTTGTCGAGGTCAACAAGACGACATTGTCACCACCTGCAAGGTCTGTCCAGATCCTTAACGTCTACAGCATACGCTCGGTTCAGCACGTACCAATATGAGCAACATAGCACTCGTTCCCGTAAGCACCCTGTTCCAGGTCCCTCATCCAATACTGGCCAAGTGCCTCACGGCTCGAAAATGGCTGGGATGACCACGTTTCGTGAAACCAAACCGGAGCACCATAACAATACACCTACTACCAACACTCCATCTGGAGGAACATGTCTTGGCTAGGATGAGTCAAATTCAAAACATTTTACTTGAAAGACGACCTAGTAGCCACTCACAGGCCTGACGCGGTCTCTTTCCGGCTTATCAAAGACAGTCGTGGTGTTCCTGATCCCTGAAATAGTATCAGCAATCATGACTGAATAGACGAGCGACTCAAATACCCTCGGAGACATTTGACGCGAGATCAAACACCCCGACCGCAGGTTTAGTCAGAGCACTACAATCACGTATGAGCCGGCACTGTTGCTGGTAACATGTACTCGTACCCAACCAAGCCTTTGCCTATACCTTTGAAAAATCCGACGGCGCCTTCTGTCTCTGCCCCTTGGATGGGCTTCGTCTAACACTCCATGAGCAAGCAATCACTGTGGTTTACTTTATCCGTTATGCATACCACAATACCCTCCATTGCACTGACAAAGCTAGTGGCCAGCGCTTCACCACCGGCAGTCACACCGTAACTGGCGAGGGGATTGAAAACAGAATATGGGGAAGAAGAATACTTCTTACATTGCATGACGAGGTCGATTGCGGCGCTGCGATAGCCTACGCTGCGCTTGATATTCCGCATCAAACGTTGCAGCGGATAACCCTATAGTCAAGTTAGCGATATCCCTTGGACAAGAACATATTGTCTGACCCTTGCCCAGGCTGCTTGTGAACTTGGTGACACTGTCTGATAGTCCGAACACGGTCTTCTTGACAAAACTAGCAGCACCCTGCGTTTTGGGTCAAAAAAACTCGTAGACCAGGACAAAGAGTAAGCTACCTTGGCGATTCCGATACCCAATTCCTTGTTCCCGTGCATGACGACACCATGGTATGGGGCGTAAAAGATGTCTGCAACTCCAGAACTCACATTCGTAAAGAGGCCCACTGGATTTCCGATGAAGTCAGCGGAGCCGAGAATGCGATACAATTGCCGCAGGACATCTTGGCGGTAGTGGTATGTGATACGACTTTGCAGTTCGGGTATTGTCAATCGCATATCCGTGATGGCGAGGGCGTTAAGCTCGAGAGGCGCATCATTGACATTCCCCAGTGTCATAGTCAACGCGTTGACAACCACCGCCAAAGGATTCCGAATGCTCAACCTGCATCGACATGAAAGATTGACAACAACATAGACCTTCTGCGACTTACTTCTCTTCACTGCTTACCCTCTCAGTTCGCATAAAAGACAGAGTTAGCTGAATGGGATGCAATTGGAGCACCTCAAAATAAACATCCCGTCCGGGAGCAGTGGGCTGCGGATCAGGGATTATCTCCGGATGCTGTATCAGGATACTTTGCAGCAGATGAGCCATGATTCAAGTTTCGTGTGGTTAGCTCACTCTTCTATGTTGTCCTCCCACGAAGCGCCTTTGATCTGAGTGAGATCATATATCGCGAATAAAAAATCTTCGTCGGCCTCGATAGTCAAGGCTTGCAATAAAATCGAGCAGTACTTGACGAAAAGAACACCATGTTCTATGAAAGTCGATAGGAAAAAATAAAAAATAAAAAAAAATAAAACACTACCTTGGTCCTTGAGCCAGACGACAGAGGCTTGAATTGCTGGTGGGACAGCTGCCGTCCCGCTCACTTCCTTGGAGAGAGGGCTTGGTTGGAGGAGAACGGGATATAGTGCGTCATGGAGTTGATTGTCAATTTGAAGAGACCCACAAGCCAAAGTGACTGCCTGCGAGCTCGGTGTGTTGTTGTATTCGAACCGTAAGGACTCTAATGAGGCATATACCACCTCAACCATCCTGCGATTGATGAAAGATATGCCTATTCCTGCAAGATCAACCTCGACCTTCAGAGTGGGCGCAGCGTCTGAGACCGCCTCAAAGCCCTCAAGACTTCCCAGCGTATCAGATCGCGATGGTACGCTGGTAGTCCGATGTTTCAGCTTGTATAGACTATGCTCTGCAACGTAATTGGTGATTCGCAACACTTGTTTGTGGCGGTCTGCCCGCACGTCCAGCGACACAGCACGCGCCCGTTGTCGATCCTAGGTAGTTTGTCAGCAAAATCAAAACGAAATAGTGGTGAGACGAACTTGGAATTTGAACGGGACAAGGACACCAATTTCCATGATGTCGACCACGCGGCGCGCATCGTTAATCACCAGCATAAGTTTTTTCTCTTTTGCGGCGGGCTGATCCCATGCGTATTGGATAACCGAACGCGGCGCGAGCTTATATCGCGGGATGCTCGACTTCGTTGCCTCCGCTTCGTTTCGACTCGAGTCCTAAACACAGTGAATAACCAACGAGGCACTATCAAAAAGAGGTTACCCATTGGCAAACAAAAATAATGTGATCGCTATCGTTTTCTAACTCGAACGGCCATCCATCTGCCTTTAAGAAGGTGACAAAGATAATAGACCCGTCTATCTTGATGTCTGCTGTGATAATATCCACTTGGTTGTCATTTGAGGCTCTGGGAACACGAAGATGAATGTTTCCGATGTCCTGAATGTTGACAGGGGACGACCTAACAACTCTTAGTCATATTTGCAGAAATCTTGTGCCCCTGTTCACCTACCATCGCGCATTGAGACCGGTGTATGCAATGGTAAGAAGTTTCTCCTCCCCAGCTTGCATGGTTTGCAGCGGGATACGTTCCCCTGGACTTAATACAGCTCGACCACGTGGAAATCCCTTGTATTCTCGGAATTGGATGGCGCAAGGGAGGTCATTCTTCAGCATAAACCTCGGCGAAATTGTGATCACTTTTGTGAGTTTGTATTTGCCAAGTCCTTCTGACCATGACAGTCCGAAATGATATTCCTCATTCCTTTGTTTTGCGGACGGAATCACCATTTCCGCATCAGCCGCTGGGGCTTCAAGGCCAAATACCTTCACGATGGTAAGATCAGCACTCACACAAGCTTAGGTCAGGTGAAAGACACGATACATTCGACCAACCCGACTCCCCGACTTTGAATATAAAAGCTTGGGCGCTGTTGTGAGGGTGGGATAGTACTACCTGTCCGTTAGCGTGCTAGTCGATAGCAAGGTATCAGAACCTACAGAACGGTACGGGAGTAGCGAGGACATCTTGCGGTGTACATGAATAAGCGATACCATGAGAAGATAGCATGTTCATACCCAGGCGAATATCACCAGCGACGTCCAACGGAGAAGTAGCGCGGTTAGATCGTGCCGTCTTCACGCCGAAAGGCATTCCCGACTTGTTCACAACAAGGTACGGGCAATATATCTGGATTTTAAACGCTCCGCCGGATTCAGGGTATCGACTTGATGTAGATGGGGTCATAGCATCTTATAGAATAGAGGAGCCACGTACACATAACTGAGACTCAAATGGAGCTTGTGATTGTTCTGATCGCGAAGTACCAGCCGAGATTCAACGTCAAAATCAGAGTGGCGGTCTGTATTAATGATGGCGAAATCGCTTGGCTTGAAGACTACACAACCATTAGTTCCGTGCAGCTGGAAATCGTGATATTCACCTGTGTCTTGCACCTCCACATTTAGTAGGACCAGATGGTCTAGTTCCACGGAGTGTACTGGCATCACGCCACCTTTTCGTAGGTAGCTTTTCCAGTTCTGGTCCGCATTCTTGTCATAGATGCGGTATTGGAGATTGTAGGGCAACAAGTTCTCCAGTTCAATCGGAGCGCGAAGTTTCACTCTGATCTTGGGAAATCTCCTGGGCGGCGTATCAGACAGCGTCGCGAAGCGTAGGATAAAACCTGCCGTGCAGCGGGGTCATTGGAATCTGTCTGTACCCATGCTTGGAAGCGAAATGGTGCCTCCCGTTGATCATTGTGAGGACAGCTAATGGAAAGAGACTTCTTAGCCACCAGATCCTCGAATCGCAGAGAAGAACACCAGCGATAACCGAAACCCTCTGTATGGCATCCGATGAGATTCAATGTGTGTCAAACAACGTTGTGCGTACGATCTGGTTGGAGTTTGATTCTGTTCTGTGTGACTGCCTCTATAGGGAGTGCATAGTCCTGGCCAGGAGCTTCACAGCTGTGAGTGCGACAACTTTGATGACTCGAGGGTACTAAGCAACGACTGACCAATCTTCTCCAACGAATACACAGGATGCCCAGTATGGTCCACCAACATGAGTTCCAATGGGTAGAATGTCAGGTTTTCCACCAAGTAAGTCGAACGCAGAGTCACTATTTTGACATTTTCTTCCACTGTGACAGCGCATAGCAAACGATCAGCGTATTTCTCCGTCCGTGGCCGTAGCGAGAAGGTAAACTCCCCCTCCCTGTCAACTGGGATGCCTCGGAGTGCTTCCCAGGATTTCCCGACTATTTGAACGCCAATGGTGTGTTGCTCGGACGCCGAGCCATGCTGAAAATTGTTAGCGTACGACCGGAAAAGTCTGGTCGGACTCACTTCTCGCATCCTCTTCCAGTCATCAAATCGCCAATCTATAATTTGATCATGATTGAGTTTAACTGCACTGCCCTCTTGCATCCCACTGCTGGTGTTGTTATCCGACCAGACGAAAAGGGGAGAGCCCGTGCGATTCCGAATTCGATATGGAGCATAGCTCCCGCGATCCTTCTGAAGAACTAATTCGCGCTCTCGTCCCCACGTGTTGATGGCAGTTGTTGCAAGCTCGGCAAATGTAGTGCTAATGTTGAGATTCAAACGCTCTCGAGCAGTCATGGAGACCTTGAGAGCACTTGAAGCCTGGTCCTTACTTAACTATCATAGACACTGTCAGCACAAAACCGTCCAAGAATTAAATTTATCAGCATTACCGATAGCATAAACCTCCAAGGATCGATGACTAATAACAGAAAATCAACTGGTTGATGAGCGGAAAACGAAGAAGATCGTACATGGTTCCCAGTGTGAATTTGTGAGATTCCAATAGTTGATTTGCGTCTCTAACGCGGCCGACGCTTGGAGCTGAATCATCCACGTTAACCCACGAGTTTTGATCCAGTCGTGAAGAGCTCACCCCCAACGACCAGTCCTTAGCTGTCAAAACGAAGGGCTTCACATCGAATTGAAGCATAGGCTGTTCGTGCAGGTCCCCGATCAAGATTAATCTAAATCCATCAATGGTCCCTTTCATCTGTGAGCCGTTATTATGTACCTTCCAAAAGCAAGTGTATTACTAGGTTCATACCTGCTCCCTCGACATAATAATATGTGCTTTCCCAGGTGTTCGTCGCGTTGGCATGACAGACGATACAGACCGGATGGTTTGAGTCTTCACGTTCGGGGACTGCTTCCTGTCAAGTAAGGTACTGGTATCTCCATCCGATCTAGCATACAGCTCAATGGCATTTGTGGCGATCGCGGTGATGAGCATGATGTCACGATATGATGCCCGAAAGACCATCTCCGTTAATGAACTTTCCATTGATACGTGTTGTTCTGGTTGAGGACCCCGATTGTTGAGGGAAAATGTCAGGTCGATGTCGTCCAAAAAGCGCACGGTGTCCGATTCTGCGCCCATTCGTATCAGTGACATCCCAAGCCGATTGACGATCAATGTCGTAATGGCCTATGCTCAGTCAGTATAGTCGACCAGTCATTACTTGGAACGATGCCGACCTGCTGCGATACTAGAATTTGATGTATACGAAGTCGAATAGCTTGGGAACAGGTATCGGTATCGTTTTCGAGTACGCTGACAGAAACATCGTGCAGCTCGAGACGCAAAGCGGTGGAAGAGGACGAAGGTTCCTTTTTGGTTTCTCTTTCATTGTCTTTATCAGGAACTTTCAAACTTGGGGGGCCACTGGTGAAGAATGCCAGAAGGGAGAAAATGGGCTCCACGGAAAAGATGATGTGGGGGGCATCAACCGTGATTACGAGAGCGGAGGTACCAGACGAAGTATAAAGGACCATGAACTGGTTCCGTTCATGATCAGCGGCGGGAACGATTTCCCTGAATTTGGATCCGCCAGATCGGGTGTTGCTCATGGTGAATGACCGCAGGACCAACTGGGATTCAAAAGCCCCGTCAGACACTGATTTAGAACGGAGACTGACGTCGTTTAGAGCAAATCGTGCAATCCCATGGTCTCTAAGTTTTGCTTCCGTCGTCGCGTCTCTGTCGTACAAGTGCAGTCTGACGGTAGCTATGGATGCCACTAGGTCAGTAGTGACTCGAGGGGCAACTCCATCAGGAGTAGATAATACACAGAGCTCAGGTTCTAGATTGACAAGGGACAGTTGGGCGCCCGGAGTAGTGGACAAGGGGTTGTCGGGGTTCGAGGTGGATGCTAAAACATCGACTTGGACGCTGCCTTCAGGAGCACTGGTAAGCACTCGTGGTACCGACTGAGATAACCCCACGAGAATCTCGTATTGAAGTTGAGTGAGGGAGAGCTTTATATCGGATATTTTAATGACAACCTGGCATCGCGGGTGAGTAATATTCACTTTATGGAAGCATGAGAACTACTTTAGTATCCGGAAGGTCATCATTTTGAGAGCAATCACTGTTTGCAGGTTGATAAATGTCCGCGGTGACATTGATGTCATCAACAATCTTGAGCGTGGACAGTCTACCGTCGTAATATAGGTCTGACACAAGTTGTAGTCCACTAAGGCTCGCCGAAATCTTGCTAGCATTCCCGTCGAAGGAGTTGCTTGCAAAGACCTCGCCTAGACGCATGGTCACAATATCAGGAAGGTGCACTGGATCTGGAGGATAGATGACAATAGGAGTCTTCACGGATACCTCGAACTGCATACGCTCAATTTCGGAGGCTCTTTGTACAGCCGCATCGCGAGCCGTATCATACAGAATCTTGAGCTTCGCCAGTTTTGTGACAAATAGGTACATGTCGTGAAATGGCTGCTCAAGGAAGTGAACTTTGAGCGAACCCGCGGCCAAGTAGACGGCTGATTTGATGCCAGCGTAACCTTCTTCCTCTGGGTCATAGGTCTGATATCTGAACTCAGCAAAGTTGCTGCCTTCGATAGACAAGATTTGCTTAAACTCCTCTCGGCAAACATTCACAGACCGATCATCGCTCAGGGCTAGGCTTCCAAGGCGGCCAGTGATACACATAGTGTTTGACCTTAAAACCGTGAGAACGGAAGCCGTTGACAGTGAGAGAGTCGCCAAGTTAGCGAAGTCGTTGGTCAGTACAACTAGTCGTCGTGGTAAACAAGACTTATAACTACGATTGATCACTACTCACCTTGTATGCGGTCTAGCTTCACGGAAACACGGGTAGTGCTGGTGGACGGAGGTTGTATCCCCATGATGTCCATAGGTTCCAAGTCCTCGATAGTCGCTGAAGTCCCTTGCGGAACGAACGTAGTGACGAGGAAGTCGTAGAGGGAAATGACAGGCTCCGGTGCAGCATTGAAAATGAATGTCGATAATCGGACGTCGATATTCTGCTCAATGTTGTCATAAACTGTGGAAAAGTCTGGGGAATTTCTCTGAACGCGCAGATACGAGACAGTGAGAAGGTCCTTGTCACCACTGCCGTCGGTGTGATCTGATGAAATGAGTCGGATTGGATCTTTATCGACCTGCACGACATTCATAATCAAAGCTCTTCATGAATCGTTAGGCTAGAAACTAGGGACATCATGCTGAAGCTCACCTGAGATTGACATCTACAGTTAAATTATATTTAAGGAGCACTAAACCAAGCCGGAAGTGTTGGAGGGTGACATATCCGAGCGACGTCTCGCCACCATCAGAACCTGATCGTGAAATTGATGCATGTAGATCGTCAACTGCGAAATCGAACTCGAAGACATGCTGCTGGATTTCCGGATCCTGTCGCGCCTGTCAGTAGCACTCGCAGTAAATGACAGTAGCTTACTATCACCGAGGTACCGTCGCTGGCTTCAAAGAAGACATCGTTGCGGTTAGTAGAGGTATGTTCAGATTCAGATTGGTTGTCATCGACGTTGTATTCTGGCCCTCTGGGCACGAACAGTCCCGCAGACAAAGGTAAGACGATGGGCTCCGTATCAATGTAAGGTGGTGACGATTTTAGTTTGTGCCCCTTCTGTGGTTCCTCGCCAAATTGCGGAATGGTGACATCGATTAACCGCATGAGTGTCTTATACTTCGCGTCAGACAGATTGACGTGCAAGCTTGGCAACTTCCCAGAAACTTTAAATCGGGCCAGGTTAAGAACAGCTGGAACAATTGAGTTCTGTAGTCGAAGGTCAATGTTAGTGCGTTCCAGTAGGTGGAGGTTATTGCCACTCTTCGGCGTCAGGGCATCACGACATGCTTGCAAGTTAGTGCCTATGATAAACTGCGGTCGATCAATATTAATGCTCGTAGACTGTAAAAATGAATGACCTGCGCTGCTTCGAGCTTGAGTGTAACCTTGTCATACATCAGCGATTCTAAGCGCCTAAAGTCTGCTTCACTATATTGCTGATCTTTTTTTGCTTGTAGCTCGCGCATGGCATCCTTATTGGCAAGGTCGCTCCCAACAGCAATATGCCCTGCGTCCAGGATTAAATGAGCGCCGTCAAAGGAGGTGATGCTAGCGAAAGTCAGGTCGCATAGAAAAAGAGTCAATGAGAATGCATACTCCTCCGGAATAATGATCACAGGTGCATTCATATCTACCTGCAAGTCTATAGTCTTGTGTGATTGCAGTGCATATTCCAAACCGGCCCGAGTCTCCTTTCGCAAGCCTTCCAGTGTCTGACTGGCAACGCTCTGGAATGCAGTCAGCGAGCGAGGGTGAGAATATTCTCATTCACTCGCCAGCAACGCCTCCACTGACTCCAATTGGCTCTCGGGGGGTCTCAGGAACTTTGCAATTGCTTCAACGTACCCTCGATGATAGATTATCTCCATGTGGCGCATGCGGGCCGTAAGAGCAGTGTCTGCTCGCTGATCGAGTGGATTACTCTCAAGCTTGAGGTAAAAGAAAGGCTCGTCAAACTCCACTCGCTTAGCTATGGGACTCTTGACTTGCACAATTTGAGGATGAAGGGTGTTCTTAGTGGTCCCATCGAACACGCTCAATCTTCCCAGGGAAATGGATGCTTCAAAATTCTCCGGTCTTTGAATGAAGTCAGCACAAAATGATTCAAAAACCGTGGATATAACATCGACGGTCACTCCTCTTGGATGACTCTTCAACGCGAAAGACCCCTTTTTCAATTCGGCTGCAACTCGCAGCTTTACGGCATCACGCCGTGTCTCCAAGGAAGCCGCGATAGCAGATTTTTCGTCGAGGTCGAGGACATCATACAACTGCCTCCGTTGCTCTTCAGTGATCGGACTGCCGAAGGCTGCATCCTCATTTGAATCGGGGTCTGCGGAACTCCATAACCAAGATGTCCAGCTGCGTGCTCGTTGTTTCTGAGCGCGCTCTTCCTCGAGCTTTTTGCGCTGGGCAATATCCTTCCGTAGATGAGATCGCGCGATGGACCTGTAGAAGCGGATATCTTCGTATGCGAGCTTTTCTTCCAAGGCTGCGATTGAGAGAGCCTCCTGTTCCCATTCATTGAACATGGAAGATATACCCACCGAAAGAATTTACGTACATGTTCTCTAAGAGTCTTCATAACTTTTCTTTCGTAAAGCTCCACATATTTGTTTCGATCGTCACGGCGTTCCGCAAAGTAAGCCCAAGTCCATTTGCGCCGTCGTTCGTGGACGCCGTTTAATATGGCCGAACCAGCAAATCGAAGGCGAGCTCTCGCAGGGTTGGTCGCCAAATCTTTATCGCTTGGTCGAAATTTGCGGTACTGAAGACCTCAGCGCTCTTGTGGTGCAGCATCCACATTTGAACTTACTTGATATCGACGGATGTAAAAATGGTACATATCCACAAGGGATATGACGTCCCGATATTGATTGTCATCCAAAGCTATGCCGATCTCCTCAAAATGTAGGTGTACATCAAATTGAGGTGTCATGTCGTCCACTTTATTGTTCACAATAATCTCCAGGAATTTCATAAGATCATACCCCATAATAGACAACATATTGCTTACTCTGCCTTTCCCCGATACGGGGCTAAGGATGAACTGGTGAATTGAACTCTGGTCGTTAAGGGAGATCTGCCCACAAATGTTAATCATAGTGATACACGTGGACAACAACGTACCATATCCATGAACCTGCTCTTGACTTCGTATGATGGCAAGCCAGCCATACTGGGAGAATCCGTGTCGAAGTAAATAGCCAGGGATTGTAAGCTTGATAGCTACATTACAATGAGTGACGCCTCAATGCCTTTAAGATGTTGCTCACTTTATGGATTGCGCCCGCAGTGCTCTCGATAAACGTAGGCTCCCAGTGTTCATTGACCGACTGTATGGCAAAGCATGCGAGTGTGATTCCTGCAGCAAAAGGATGCTAAAAGCAAGGATGTTGATCGTGAAAGGTCGGTCCAACAGTCAAGTACTTACGCCAGGAACGCTCAGCTTGTCTTCGTATCTTACATGTATATTTTTCACCGTCACCTGCAAGTTATTGATTATCTTGGCAGTCAAGGAGGCCCAAAGACTCTGAGATTGTTGGGAGGTATTTTCTATGCCAAATTGGACATGTGAGACACTGTTGATGTTGAAACTGAGAAGGTACACACCTGATGGAACCTCTGCCTGCCCGGGCATGTGCAATAACTCGGCATTCTTGAGGCGTTCTTGCTTAGCAGCTTGAGCTCTGTATTCTTCCTCCTCTGGATTAATGTCATTCTGCGAAGATGGCACGACGAGTAGGTAGACATCTTCGATGAGTATTTCCACTGGCCGGCTACCCAAGTTCATCCAATGGAGGGACAGCGTGAATGTCCCGAGGTACCCTGGAGGAAGGAAATCAGCGAGTAAGAGAGAGAGAGAGGCATGTGCCGACCTTCGAGCACGTCAACAGGGAGCCTGAACTTGTCAAGAGCGCCTCTTTTGAGGCGTAGGTTCCGCAATGTCAGCTGACCTAGAGGTGACACGAGGTTTGCTGTGGTGGAAGCACACAGAGAGCATATTGACCTTGTCCTATCCCATAATTCACCTGGTTCATATCGAGGTTTTCAATGTACGGGGCAAGAATCCTGTTGAACAGCTGTGCGAATTGATGTTAGACCGGGACCTAGGAATGATGTTGACAGCGATACGAACAACGTTCAGAACTTCTTTTCCCGGATCCAACCACCACATTGTGGCAAGACAGTGTTTCTGTGTGTTTGATCTGCCGGAGTGGTCGTCGTCGGTGAAGATGTCGCTCGACTCAACAGGGCACAGCAAGCGAAGTAGGGCATGGACAAACAAGGAAGGCGCAGCATCGTCATCTCACGTGACTCCAGCTTTGTCTACTTCCGCGCACCGCACGACGACCCTCCGCTTTGAGGAACGCTGGGCGAGTCCGGCGCGGGATTGTCGAACCCGCGGATTGGAATCGCAGCGTCGGTTTGTTGATGGTAGTCGACCATGTTCGCTAGCAAGATGAACGGCCGTGCCGTGTAAACTTTGTACTTTACTTACCCGAGTGTCACAGAACCCCGTCACACACTACGTAGAGCCGTGTCACGCTCGACTTTGCACGCGCCCAATTTTATTTTTCTGGCTTGTTCTTCCACCGTCATGGCCCCCCTCGCCGACATCCTCCTCACCGTCTTGCCTGCCGACATCCTTCCTTACCATTACTCTCATTATGTCTCAGGCAAGACTCCCTTCTCAACGACGTCCACTGTAGTTATGACCCTCGCGTCGTATCTCGCCATCATCTTCGCCATCCAGGCAGTCATGAGAGAGCGCCCTCCACAAAAACTCAACACCCTCTTCCGCATTCACAATGCCTTCTTGACATTGGGAAGTGGCCTCCTTCTTGCCCTGATGCTCGAAGAGGTGGCATCGTTATGGTCCAAGTCGGACATATACAGTACCATGTGCAGTGAGCTATCGTGGACTCCAGTAGGTCTTTTCTAGTTTTCTGCTCCTCACTTATCCGAGCGGACCGTTCCAGAGACTCGAATTCTACTACATGATTAATTACTATTTCAAATACATTGAACTTTTCGACACAATCTTTTTGGCATTGAAGAAGAAGCCCCTGGGTATGCAGTCTACGTCTTATCTCAGTAGTCCACCTTGACAGTGTCGACGGCTAGCTTTCTTACACGTCTTCCACCACTCTGCAACGGCCTTGTTATGTTTCACGCAACTGAATGGCAAGACGAGCGTTGTAAGTTCCAACCTGTCCTTGTCTATCCTTTTGCCTCATATTCGGTATCAGTCGTGGGTTGTTATCTCCCTGAATCTCGTGGTCCATGTCGTTATGTGTAAGTATCGGGGAGTGGATCATTGACGCGGGTTGCTCAATTGACCACAGATTACTACTATTATGCAACGGCTGGCGGTGCCAAGATTTGGGTATGCTCGTCGCGACTGTAGTTTGTGTCTGCCTCACTCAGGTTCATAGTGGAAGAAATACCTGACAACGATGCAAATCACGCAGTTTGTCATCGATCTTTTCATTGTCTATTTTGGCAGTATGTGTGCGCTGACTGTCCATAAGTTTGAAAGCTGCTGACGGCTATACAGCGTACCAGCACTTTGCGTATTCTCGCTTCCCTCATCTCCCTCACATCGCGAACTGTGCTGGAACGGAGACCGCTGCGTTGTTCGGATGCGGGCTCCTTTCGAGCTATCTCGTACTCTTCATCAATTTCTACATTCAGACGTATCAAAAACCTGCAAAGGGGAAGAAACTTGCAGTCAATGGCAATGGACACGCCAGCATGACAGGGTATGATCGTGTTCATGACAGAGTACTGTCTCACCTATTGCGTACATTACAGACTCAAACAAGAATAGCGTGACTCGGGTCGTTTGGACTCCATTTCCGGGTTTGCACTCGTTTAATTTACCGCCGTTCCATGTCATTGCAATGAGTCACCCAAGAGTTACAGTCATGTCCGGTTGTTTCATGTTGTCAGTGTCGTGGTGTTACCCTCCATGATCACATACTTTATTTTTCTGCATGCAGGCCCTTTCACTGGATCTTTCTTGGGGCCGTTTTCCGTTTGTTGATACCAATGGTTGTGCTGGATTTAGGAGCGACTATACGACGTTGTAGTAGAAATACTCGCCAACTGCTTCCAGAGAATGTGAAAGTGTGAGGATGACGCGACCCCGCTTGTCCTTTCATGTCACTCAACGAGCCCTGCATCTTCGAAGACGCCCCCCCTCGCGAGTTCATCGTCTCTGCCGAGCTCTACGTCCCATCCTCTGCAGCGCTTGGTCTTCGCAGGGTGAGCTCCGTTCCTCCTTCTGTGTCCCGCTCTCCCACTGCTCTTTCTAGCCCACAATTTCGCGCCGCAAAGTCGATCGCAGGGAGCTCGGCAAATTCATCGAGGACCCCAAGAAGGTCAAAGGTTCGCAATCCATCCCAGGAACCATGCCGTTCGCTGAGGCTTGCCCTTCAGAAAAATCAAGTTGGATATCGCTCTCTCGCTCCCCTTCCGGATCGGTTCAGTGGCGGCCAGCGACATGCAAGATATCGGACGAAGACGACCGTTGTCTCCTGAACATCTATGTCGATGTATGGCGTCTTCACTGGTCATCTTTCCTGTTCGATTGACAGGTGGTCAAGGAAACCATTCTGTATCAAACAGTGTACTTGCACATGCTTAACCACACCGACATCCGCCATGTTGATCCGTCACTGTTTCTCCGCAAGAATTGTATCGGGATATCCTCTGCTGGGTATACTTTTGTCACCTTCCATTTACCTGTGTTGATCCGGGGAATGCAGTGGGCAACGATGGACCTCCGGTCCCGGCTCCGGACAGATACATCTTCACTTTCCTGATACAGACGCCTGCAACACTTGGCTCGTTCTCCTCCGGTCCTATACCAGGCCTGAGATATACGGTCAACAATCCATTCCTTCTGATGGGGGACTATATCGCATGTGGCGCCGAGTCGAGCTCACTGTAATGCAAGGACGGAACCTCGGCAATCCGAGGCCTTTCGTCGATGCTAGCGCCACTTCCTTGACAGCTGCCGAAGACTCCAGGGTGGAATCCGATCCCGTCGACTTGGATGTGTTTTGCGAAATTCATATAAACGACAGCCTTTGCGGTCGAACGACTGTGATGAAGGGGATAGGCTCGCCGGATTGGCACGAAAATTTTTTATTCGCAGATTTGCCGCGTTTTGAAACTCTAGAAGTTTTATTATGGAGGGAGAAGCGGCCTGTAAAGCCGACGCTCCTCGGTTCTACCCGTATTGCGCTCACCAATTTCCGTAGAAATGAAGACGTGGAAGGGTGGTTTCCTGTTGTACAGCCGAGTGGCGTTTTGGCTGGTATTCAGGTCGGCGAGATACGCATGAAGCTCAAGGTCGATGAGTGAGTTGTTCGCATAGTATATCCTTCCAAGTGCTGTTCAACATCTGCTATAGAGAAATCATTCTCCCCCACGCCAGCTACTCTGGTATGCTCACGGTGAGATATGAAGCTGTCACCGAAGTTACCTCGGCCACCCATCGTCCTCGTCATTTAGGTGCTCGACACTCGCAACGTTTTGGTGTGGATGAACGACTTCGAGCGCAAGCTTCAACTACGTACGTTATCCGAGCAGTTGATGTTCATTGCCATTGCCAAGGGCGTTCTCGTCGAGCATATTACAGAATATGCGGATCGTGAAGTAGATGGCACTCCCAGCTGTACGACTTGCTTGTCATTCCGAGGGTGTCTTATAACCAGCTTTCTCAGCACACAGCACGCTATTTCGGGGTAACACCATATTTACGAAGACGATGGAGCTTGCAATGGCTTTCTATGGGAGAGGTTTTTTGGAGGCAAGCATTGGAAGAATCATTCGTCAAATTTGCTTCGAAAGAATAGCTATTGAAGTCGACCCAAGTCGTAGCGGCAAAAGCCCAAAGGACGTCGAGCGTGGAGTCGAACAGTTGGTAGAGTGGTGTCAGATAACATGGGATTCTATCTATGCCCATAGGGGGGATTGCCCACAGTATGCCCGCGTCCAAAACGCACTGCTCCCCTATTGACGTGGTCACCACCTAGCGAAATGCGCAGATTGTTCGAGCACATTCGGAAGCTTGTGGAAGATCGGTACAACAAAAAGGATGGACAAGATGCTCAGAACAGAGAGCTTCCCTGGCAGAGCGTCTCCGCCTTTTGCTTCCTTCGTTTCATCGTACCTGCTATTCTTCATCCACACCTGTTTGGATTGACACCAGGTAATCCAACAGTCCGTCCACCAGACGCAAACTTACATCACACAGGACTACCTAGCGCCACAGTACAACGCAGCCTCACCCTGATTGCAAAGGTCATACAGAGTTTAGCCAACCTCAATGTTGTAAGACGACGGACCTTATATTTCGTCGAACCCGGCTAACATGGACGTGGCCTAGAGCGTCCAAAAAGAGGAATACATGCGTGGGATCAAGTCTTTTCTCAAACAAAATCTCTCAGCGATGGTGGATTACATTTTGGTTGTTTCCACGCCAATCCATGATGGGTATAACCCTCACTCTGGCCACCCCGCGTTCAGTCATCAACGACTCGAAGTCGTGACTTATTTACACCAACGGGGGTCAGCCATCTCGGTTCTCGAAAGAGAGGCTATCCCCCTTCTTCCTCACGTCCTCGACATACCAAGACACCTTGCGTGCATCAGTTCATCCTTGATGCGCAGCGCGAGGCTCGTTGGTTCAAAGGCTAGCTTGATCGAAAAAGACCATTTATCTGATCTATGTTCCCGATGCTTCGAAGTGGAGGAAATTGCCTTCCAACGTGTCACTCAACTCGCCTCCGTTGAATCCCATCCGGTTGCTCTGAGATGGGATGTTCCTCGACCTCGCTTGCTGGACAAAACCCCTCCCTCACCCACATCTCCCGTTGGTCGTGTTCCTCCACAACCATTCCGACCTTCTACTGCTCCTTCACCGTTCAACCATCCTCTTCCTCCAAGCTTATACCCTCTACCTGATAGCTCTTCACCTCCAAACCCTGCATCTGTCGACCTCGCTGCTTTTCGACGAGGTTCTGTTCCCGAGGTCTCTTCGTACAGATCACCAACATCTTCCGAGGAGCACGTGCCACGTACGCTAAGCAGGTCGCGTTTCTTGCGACGCAAATCGATATCAGCTGATTCGGTTTCGACTACCCCGATATGCAATTCCACTGGACAGCTACATGCCTCACCTTCTGTACACTTACTTCAGAATTCGGATACATCCTCGACTGTGGCATTACATGGATCTGGTAAAAAAGGAAAGAACATTTTCAATGGCCTCTTGATTCGACGATGATGTACCTTCACCGGAGCATTAGGGTCCCGCAACAAGTAACGCAGTTAACGACTGTCTCCTCTCTGCCGTTTCTACAAATTCCCAAGTGCTGTAGATATGTATATTTGTATCATACTATCAGGATATCGCTAATGGCATGGAATGCTCGGTGTGAACAATGATCATCATGAATCTGTCTTGAGTACGGTTTCCACGAGCTTCCGTACTTCAGCTGCAACGTCTTCCGAGGTACTCCTGACCGTGATTCGACATAACTTCCACATGCCAATCAGCATTGAGTAAAATTTGCACGGAGTCAGAAAAACATACCTTTGCTTCGTGGTTCGGCTCCAGGCGAAGTAAGCACCCAACTTTGCCGTCTATGGAGGTATGGAGAACACCGGCTCCAACAAGGTTGTTTGGATTAGGGTCAATGTCGTCCAGGATCTCCAGATGATTGCCGACGATCACTTGTCGATTGCGTGGGAGGTCAATGTGGCCCGTGCTATTCAATGATATCGGGAAAACAGCCTGAGACTCTCTCGGCGGTCCCCCAATTAGCTTCCAACGTTCAAAGAAATCCGCCTGCCCAAACATGACACCTTCAAAGAATTTTGTAATCGTGATCGGCAGTCGTATTGAAATGGACTGGTGGGCTCCCGCTAGGAAGGACACGGTTAGGATAGGAAGCGATGTAAACACCTTCTTGCACTCGACGTGTAGGATTTGTTGGCTTTGAGTACGCGGGGCAAGTACGTTTTGAGGGATTTTAGCAAACGTTGCCAAGAGTGCATCCGGATCGCTGACATGAACGACAGACGTGAACGATGTGAGAGGCGCAGAAACTTTGTTTCCAAAGTATATGGCGAGCTGCCCGAAATGGCCCTGAAATCTTGATTTGATGCCAATCTGTATCTGGACGTCTTCGTAGAGTATTCCTTCGGCATTATAAGTCAGCTTGTTAAGCCATTTATCGATCCCGGGTCCGGCAGTAAGCCGTGGGACTGCCCCAGGTTCTGGAGGTTGGCTGGTCGCAGATAGATCAAGACCTGCGAGCGAGTTCATCACGCCCTCCGCACTAGGAACATCCGGAGCTGTAGCTAAACTGTTCGGAAGCGCATCCTTGATCTTGATAGTTTGCCGCTTCGTTAGCTGACGTTCAAGATTAATCTCCTTTCCCCCGTGTATCCAGGTCCGTTTGTCTTCCGTATCACCAAGCTTGCGATTTAATCGACTCATTAATCCGCTGACTCGGGGCGGGAACGGGGGCATCTCCTCGCAAACATTCTGTAGTACTTCGTCGTCATCCGACCGGCATGCGAGCGCATAGAACTCGCAGGCACGTTGCTGGAGTTCGGCATCAAGCACATGCCTATAACGTTCGAAGATGTTGACTAGCTGGGGCTTGATTTCTGGAAAAACATTGACCCATTTGATGTAAGTAGAGAGGAGCAGGGAGCGTGTGGCGGCTACACAGAATTGTGATTTCGAGTGTAGTACTTGAAACTGTTCAAGGGGGCTGTATCCCGATTCATTTGCAATGAGGTGGCCATATTCGCCCAAGATATAGCCTGTTTCATTGACAGTGAAAATTACGAAATCGTTGCGAGCTTTGTGTCATACCTCCTACTTTGACTAGACTCTCGTGTGTGGCGGGCGTCTTGAGATGCTCAAAGACAACCCTTGCAGCGTACTCCTGAAGATCTTCTGTGTTGGTAACAATTTGCACCACTCGATACCACACTTCTTCCCCCACATGGTCGCCAGCAGCGCTGATAAGCTGCAGTATGGTGTCGACATACCATTTGTAGGAGCTCGCATATTTTTCAGTGAGGATGGCAATTTTGAGTACCATTTCTTCCCGCAATACGTAGTCTGCAACCTTAAGATATCGAAGGAGTTCACCAACGATCAACTCCGAGTTATCGACATCACACATGCTGTAGAGCAGGTCCAGGGCGCGTCTCCGAACTGAGATGTCCTTGTCACGAAGCGACAGAATTATCGTGCCTTGGTGTTTCTTCAAGGCGTCAAGCGAATCTGCGCGCGCAGCGAGATGAGCCATTGTGTCCAAACCGAGGTACCGAACATTTGTTTCCTTGGAAGAGATAAAGCGAGCAAGGAGAATAGCTGCCGTGTCCACGAGCTGTGAGTTTGTGTCCAAGTGAATGGCAAGACCGATGGCTTCAAAAAGAACTGCATGCTGGGCATTATTATGCTGCACATTTCTTGATGGTTCAGCACTGTTACTCATAATCATCTGAAGAACCTCGTTCAACGCGTTACGAAGCATAGGATCCACTGTGGATTCTGTTGGGTGACACATTATAGAGACGACTGGCACGCACCCGTTGGGGGATAATACTGTAAAAGTCGGAGGAGCTTCACTTGTAACCACGGTGTGGGAACTTTGTAGTAGGCATAAGTTGCTGAATACTCATGTTGAATTACCAGCTACATAAAAATGAGTCCATTCTCAAGGTAGGGTGGTATGACGTACTTACGCGGTACAAGCGATCAACGGCCTTCGTATAGCATACCGCAAAGGCGTCAAGATGGTCCTGGGCGAGGGCCATAACTAGACTCGTCACGCATAGAACAACGCCCTGAGGGTTGTGTGTCAGAGATATGTAAGGTAAGACCACTTGAAAACATGCCAAATCAGGGTCGTCCATGATGGACACCAAACGTAACGCCCATTCTGCCGCAGGAATGACTTCAGGATGCTTCCGGTATAATCGCAACAGCGTCAACGCTGCTTTCTTCTTGACAAACGTCTGAGTAGTCCTATGAGACGATTAAGAGTCGAGTTCGACAAGGGAAAGGGAAAGGGCCTCACGGTGAAATAAGGAGTCTGTGAACATCCTCCGAGAGTGCCTCTGTCATCTCGCTGCTACCAACATTTGCTATTGCGTGCAAAGCAAGACAGTTATTGACCTCGTTGTTCTCGTCCAAATCTTTTCGTATCGAATTTACGACTAAACGGAGAAAATCTGAGTTCTCGTGCATGAGGAGTGTAACCGCAAGGTAACCCTGTCAACATCGTGAGCTGCCATCCGGAACGGAAATGCTCGTGACCATACAATCTGCTTCTCTGAATACTTGGAACTCGATATCAGGTTGACGGCCTCCATATGTCCAACATCCACCTTGTAGCCAAGTATATACGTGAAAATGATCTTCGCAACATACCTGAGGACGTGCAAATTCAGACTGGGTGTAGAACAAGCGGTGATAGTCCTGAGCTCACTTCTTCTTCTGATAACCGTCGAGGTTTCCGTCTGGGAATACCCTGTGAGCCTGGAAGATGCAATTGTTCCACAAGAGGTCAAACCTTTGAACTTCTTGCGGATATTCGCCATCTCCTTGTTTATTCTCTTCTCTTCCAACTCACGCACGCGTGCGCCACGGATATCCGCGATGAACTTGGACAGCATCAGCTAGGGACCGGATTGGCAGGATCGAACAGTACTCACCTGGGTTAAACCACGCATGTTGGCAGCCATTCTCGCTAGATTTACAGGCTTTCGTAGTGTGCCAGGTTTGCTGATGCCTCAGCGACGTGCGTGTTGGGTCGGATGAGCAGATGCTGGCGTGTTGATGTCAAGGGACGATGACACATAGCACAACGCAAACAACCATGTATCATTAACTATGTATAGATTCCAGCACACATTAGAACCCGACATTAGAGTACACGATCAGCCACAGAAATGATATGTGCGTCTATAACGACTGTTGTTCGCGATGTCAGTCCAAGTGCGAATAAAAGCTACGCGAGAGCCGACTTGGCGTCCCAGGTCGTGAGTTATACGCGGAACTAGCGCCGAATGGTGTTGAATATCCCGATCTCGATCCGGGTAGTCTGCTTGTAGAGAATGCGGGGGATGCTATTGGTGTCGCATTCCGAGAACTAGCCACGGACCGTGAAAACGCCTGCTCGTCGCTATAGCGATTTAGGATCCGCACGATGTCCCCGGTGACGGATTCTAGATCTGTCAACTCCCGAGGAGACAAAGAAAAGCCATCGTTCAGCATTTCTTCACCAGCTTCGTCCTCTCGGGCGGGTATGCCTGCGAGGTGAGATCCAGTGCGTATTTTGCCCATGTGAATACCTTCGAATACCCTCAGCATGCAAGCCTCCATCATTGTCTTCAGGCGCTGGAGATCATCCAGGACATCCAAGTTTCCAACGATGGGCAACCATTCATCACATTCAAGCCCGCGCTCAGTAACTTGAATATCGTTCGCACCGAATAGCAAATAGGTCATAGGATCGAGGCGTGTCGTGTTGATGAGATACATTTGCGGGGTCTGGCCTACGACAGTGAGATTCTGTCGTTTCTCCACGTATGTATACAGCTGTTTCACTCCCTGGAGAAACGGGGTGTCATCTTCGGACGATTTGATATGTTTGCGGTGGTTCACACTACTCGGATGAATAAGGGTCAGCTATCGAGATCCGACCAGTCAGTCATGGCACGACGACAAAAACCAAATGTCAGACCTTGTCATGCTGGGTGCGCAACGTCATCTCACCCGTCCGGACAGCAAACTTGGGTTGGGCTGCAACGGCAACGAGGGCAGCAAGTAAGGAGTGGGAATGTGCATTTACATTCAACGCAGGTGGCACCGTCCATTCACGGTCGCGTGCTCTACCATATACAACCCCTTCAGCCGCGTCAATGATCCCAGCTTGATACAGGGATTGTAGGAGGTGTCCTCGAACTTGAGTGATCAGCGCCAGAGTTGACTTGGAGAGAAAGTTATCAGTGCAGAACCGGGACGCCCGTACATGCTCGCCATTACGGTACATCTCGTGCCAAGCATCATAGGCGTTTAGTATCGTCAGTGCATCAGATCTGAATTCCCTTGGAGACCACGTGGTCTTGATAGCAGCTACCTCTGCTTTGAGGTGCATAGGTGAGAAGAAGGGATCTCGGTTTGTGAGGATGGCGGCCAGGGTCAACGCTTTGTCGAGACAACGGAAGAAGACGCCATATAGGACCAAACGGCCGATCTGTACATCCACCGGCAGCTGGAGGAGGACACGACCAAGCGATGTCAAGTTCTTCCGATGGTCCAAAGCACCTGCTATTTGAAGCGCTTTCATGGCCGCCGCAACACGATCAGCTGCAGGAGGCTCTATCGTTGCTGCGAGGACGCCCTCGACCTCCATTCCGGGGGAGCCCAAAGCCTTGACATGCATCACGACATTACTCAGGTCTACACGTTTCATTTCAACCGTCTGATGCGGGTGAAGGTTTGCGGCGCGGGTCTTGCTTAAGAGACCGAAGTATTCTCCAGGACGATGCCTACCCGCGCGTCCAGCCCTCTGGTTAAGATTTGATGTGCCAACCCACGCCGAAACGAGGGAGGATATATGTCGATCGGGGTCGAACCGCAATTCCTTCACCTTGGCAGCGTCGACGACGTAGACAACGTCTGGAATCGTGACCGAGGTCTCTGCAATATTCGTTGCCAAGATGATCCGACGAACACCCTTGGGAGGGGGATCGAAAATGGCTTGTTGTTCGGCAAGAGGTATCGTCGAGTGCAGGACGTGGATATTGTACTTGCTTTGATCACTGAAATCGAGCGGAAGCCTACCCTCCAACAGCAATCGTCGTACAGATGAAATTTCTTCCCACCCGGGTAAAAAGACGAGGACGTGACCGGAATCGGACCGGTGGAGGACGTGCGAGACAGTGGCAGCCATAAGGGGGGCAGGTAGTTCCAGCTCGTCGTCGGACAGCAGGGGCTGGTGAGACGATGACGGATGGGGTAGAACGGCGGTGTGATCACGCTGGGCATATGCTTCTTCCCGGGTGAGGTATCTGGAGACAGAATCATCGGCAAACGTCCAGTCAAGCTGGGGTTGCGCCTTCATGTCATCAAGAAAGTCCTCCAAGAAATATCTCGCAACAGGAAAGGTACGACCCGGGACTTCGAATACTGGCGCCTTGTTACCAGCTGTATCAGGAAAGTACTCTTGGAACAAATGTGGGTCGATAGTCGCACTCATAAGCACAACTTTGAGAGGAAGGTTGCGCGCCTTGCGGTCCTGCATCAGGCGCTTGAGCACAACGAGGAGCAGATCCGTGTCGACGTCTCGTTCATGGACTTCATCGACCAAAATATGAGTGACTTGGTCAAGTTTCGCGGCTACGGCACCACCCTCTGACATGGCGGACTGGAGGCGCTTGAGCAAGATACCGACGGTGCAAAAGGTGATAGAGCCGTGTTCTTCGGGCAATTTTGAGTCAAAGCGAACGCTGTAACCGACGGAGCCACGTCCGACGACCTCGCCTCGCTCCTTTGCGACGCGGTCAGCGACACCGAGTGCTGCGAGACGACGAGGTTGTGTGCAAACGATGTTACAATACGCACCCTCGCCACGATCAATATAGCTGTCGAGGATGAGCTGAGGGACCTGTGTCGTCTTGCCGGATCCGGTGGCAGCCATGCAGATCGTGACGTCGTTGTGGGAGATGTGGGAGAGGATGTCCTGGGAACGGGCGTAGATGGGTAGGCCTGTGCGCGTAATACGGATTTTTTCGGTCAATGGGTCATGGAGATACGTCTGACGTCTTTTGCTGAGTTCTGCAGATCGGATAGAAGCGAGACGAGGGGGATAGTGAGGAGCATAGGATGGACGTGGAGCGAGTGGACGAGGAGGGGTAGTGGATTGATTCGGAGCAGGTCTATTCCTGTAGAGCATGCATGTTTTGATATTGGAGCAAAGGTGGACGATGTCGTCGGCGAGGGTGTTGCTGACAGAGAGGGCGATACGTGGAGCGAGACCGAGATCTTTTCCAGACTTGGTAGCAGCAAGGTAGCGCTTCCAGAGATCTGGATCACAGCTTTCGAGGTACTGGGTGACGTCAAGATAACATTGGATCTGGGCGTTCTTTTTGGTGGGAGCGGTGCCCATGCCGATCCGACGGTTGTCGACGGACATGACGGCTTGCCAGACCGGATGGGCGCGCCGGGTTTGAAGGTACTGGTAGTCGATGTCGGGTCTGGAAAAGCCATAGAGACGACAATAGTAGTCAATGAAGCTGCGTGCGCGCTCATATGAGACAGGGGAGCCGTCGGAAAGGGTGCGCTGGGACGGGGGGGTAGGCTTGGATTGTTTGTCGAGCTGGGGACGGGTCAGTTGGAGAGCACGGGGAGGATGGAGGGAACGGACGAGACCGCGGTGGTGGAGTTGGTAGAGGGCAGAAAGGGCACAGAGACGTTCTGCGGACCTCTTGTCGGGATGATCACCTATGGCAGTGATTTGGGGGTCGGTGTCGAGGAGGAGGGAGCAGCTGTGGGGGAAATGAGGATGAGCAGGGGGGAGGGGGAGGGGACGAACCGGACGATGGCACGGCTAGCGGCGGGGTCAAAGAGGGTGGTGAATTGATAGTTGAGGGGGATGGAGAAGAGGGCAGCAAAGTTGGCGACGGGCGATTTTGGGTTGTCGAGGAGGGAGACCTTGAGCGGGGTGCGAGCGGAGACGTGCTCGCGGTGGGTGTTTTCAATGTACGGGGCATCGTGGACGGGGCCGTTGAGGAGAGGTGGTTTTGGCGGGGCGGTCCTTTGGAGCTTGCCGGGGCGGGGTGCTGGCGTCGAGAACGGCCGCTTGGAGGACGAGCGGTGCATCGTCGCGATCCACGCACGCCGCAAGGACATTTCGAGTGCGCTGCTCACAGCGACGACGCCGTTTTATGTGTTATTGGCCGGCATTCTCCGCGCGCTGCTGGATCGCGTCCCGCACGCCGAGCAGATACTTCAGCCGCACCGCCGCCCTCTTCGCCCCCGCCCAGTCCCCGCTCCCGACGGCCTCCTCGACCGTGCCCATCGTTCCCCGTACCCTGTCTACACCGCGGTCAGCATCGCACAGACACCTCAGTCGCGCACTTGCCGTCGTTTGTTTCCCTCAGCCTCTCGAGACCCGCCCCGGCACTCCGCTCGACCGCCTCCCTTGCCTCCATCACCTCCGCGATCAGCTCCATGTCGTCCACCTGCTCTGCCTCCCCCACCTCCTGCCCATTTCGCCCTAGGACATATGCAATCCGCTCCATCGGT
This sequence comes from Pulveroboletus frians, assembly GCA_038089395.1. Taxonomy (NCBI): domain Eukaryota; kingdom Fungi; phylum Basidiomycota; class Agaricomycetes; order Boletales; family Boletaceae; genus Pulveroboletus; species Pulveroboletus frians. The sequence goes on from JBBPKT010000004.1 coordinate 113,693, forward strand.
GACAGCAGCGTCTTGTATGCCGTATTCACCGCGTTCGATATCGCCAGCGCCGCATCCCTATCGCTCTTGGTGTCCCTTTAGTTTATGTTTACGCTAGTCTAGAGTACCTTACCTCGCCCCTCGTCGCCCACGCGTCTGGGTGACACAGTCGCTGGGCCTCGAGAAACCCCCGCTTGAGATCACCCGTGTCGACGACGAACGGGTTTGGCCCGTACGGCAGCCCCAGCAGCTCGTGATGTGTGATTGAATCCTGCACCCTCCCAATGTACCTGCACCCCGAACACACTGGCAACGCCGTGGGCAGCGCCGTCCCACACGACGGACATGTCCTCCCCCTCGCCCCTCCCAACGTCTGTCCCCGTCGCTGGGCCAGTCGGATCGTGCCAAGTTGGCTGAGCCGGATCAACATGGTCATGGCAAGTCACCAAAGTCCGCTACTTCCTTTTATCTCCTCCACCCATGTCCGCGCTTGCACATATGCGCACGGACGACCCTGCCGCCGCCGACTCTGCTCGTCGCCGTCTCCTCCACAAATCCCGCCTTCCTCGCTTTCCACCACGCCGCCCTAAATCTAAACCCCACCCCCTCCCTGTCACCGACTGCCCCACAGACGACACAGACGACATACACATCGATGATGCCCATCCCCACCCCCCACACGACAAGGACCTCTATCGTTGGGCCATCTTGTACGAAAACCAGAGGGGGTATCATCATCCCTGCTCTACACTCCTTTTCCGCTGATCACCCCCTAGACTCACCCTCTTCTCCTCCCCATTCTATTCTCCTCTCTCTCTCCTCCCATCTGATCCACAGCCATTCACATCACCCCACGATCACAACAGTCGGGCATCCCATGCCAAATTTTCCCTCGATACATACCCACTCCCCGACGGCGCCTGGCGTTGGGTCTCCACTGCCTGGATGATTGACATGCGAACAGATCTTGGTGAGGTACAGCATGACGGTTTCGAATACAACTGGCACTTCCGTGAAGATCACTGGCACGCGCAAGCTGGAAAACTCGGTGCTGGCGCGCTGGTCAGACGCAGGCGCTGGGTCCGGCTCATGGTCCGCCCTGCAAACCGGACACGTGGACTGGCCACCTGTGGTGTCAACCATACTACCACTCTTCCCTCGCCCTCCACTCATAGACCCTCCTTGGCTGAATCGGATCATCTTGCCCATGTGTGGGATGGAAGCGAACAGGACTGGCAGTACACCAATCGTTTACTCAAGCAACTCGGACGCGATGGCCGCAAACTCGAATTATGGCAAATGTGGCTTGGCTCTCGTGTTCAAACGCACCCATTCGACAACAATCTCAATCTCAAGGGTAAGCAGTCCGATGCTGCTCCTCTTTCATCACAAGGAACCCTTGAACAACGTCTTTCGGATATCGTTCCCATTGGGAACCCTCCTCTCCCCACCCATCTGATCACCATCCTTAGGAATCATGTGCGTGCACTTCTTCATCCTTGAAGATTGACCAGAACACCAACGTGGCCCAGGGAAAGGCCATTCTACACTCCTTTGTATTCCCAGAATCGCGGGCACAGTTTGTCGATCTCCTGAGACTGGCTGGATTGGCACAAGACCTCGAACATTGTCTCGGACATGCCATTTCGGCGGCCGACGTTGATTTCTGGAGTTATGCTGACAGCATGAACGAACGCTTGATCACAGACTAAGTCAGAGGAAGACGGACTACGTTATTCGGTTCCTGTAATTATCACATGGTGTATGATATATTTACTTGCCCTAGTAGTTTGGGTAGCGGACGACGCCCATGTCCCTGCCTCCATCCAAGCCAGCCCCATCATGGAGAACGACATTAGCTGTGGTTGTAGACAGTATCTCTGACGACCCCAGTCATCCTGTGCAGATTGCACTGCGTACATATTCCCTCTGCCTGTCTCTCTCGCTTGGTCCTGTACTCCTGCCAGTCATCCTTGCACCTGCAGTCCATCCAAGGCGTCTCAGGACACGTGCTAGGGCCTTTTGGCGCGCAATCCTAGGGCAGCTGCAGCCGAACGGGTTCGCGTTGGCGATCACAGCCGCTGTTGGGGGTGGAGCAGCTCTGCAGCGACTCTGGAGCCTTCTAGAGTGTCGATATACCCCGGACCGGCCAGCCTGGGTACATCACATCAACTCCTTATCGTCGTGCCAAAGAGCGTTTCTGGCAAACGTCGCCACCTCGACACTTGCGATCACTCTCCTGCGATGGAGGAAGCGCCTGCAATTCGGAACGATGTCCCCCACCTTGGATCTCAGCCTAATATTTCTTGTTCGCACACTTGACGCGTCCGTACGGGCACTCCTCCTTCGAAAAACGCAGAAGACTGCCGCACGACAAATCCAGGCCCTTCCCCACGACGGTGCAGCGTCACTAGCCTCTGGGTTATCCCTTACACCCCCAAATGCCAGACTACCTAACAAACAGTGCGAAGACCCTACCAAGGAGTGGCAGAAGAGGGTTGTGATGCATTTAGACGCGCTCTTTTTCTGGGCCAGTTCTGCAAGGTTTGTGACAGTACATCTTACTGTGTCCGGGCCGTTCGGGCCGTTCACCCTTCCACTCAAGGATCATGTGGTGTTTCTTCTACCAACCTCAGAGGTATGCATGTGGTTTTACTTGGCATGTGGCTTGTCTAACGCAATGCATGGTTCCAGATTACCTCCTTCCTATGTGAGATGGTATGATTTAATGATCTATTCTGTAGGAACGACGTCACATTCCTCCCTTCGACAGGATTGGCTCTCTTGCTAACGTTGACGAGAGATTGTTGGAGGTCCTTCGCGCTCTTAGGGAAGGAACGTGGTCGTATACTCATAGTTCATCCCCAAAACGCGACATCCTCGATTCCATGGCTAAGGAACTCGGGCATTCCTCATCA